>JAKOGI010003948.1:10000-37732 GCA_029747015.1 Carnegiea gigantea
AGCTTGAATGGGGGAATCCCTAAAGAGTTTTACGAAGGCTTGAGTTGTATGAAAAAGGATTTTGCTGTGAGAGGCAGCAAAATTATTAGCCGTTATGGCCCATACGCTGTCAATTGGCTAAGATAATGTGCTTCGGACAATATGTTACGAATGATGTTAACCTAGGGGATAAATCTTGGTACTAGGAAACCCTAGAAGACCCTGAAAAGGGTAATGGTCTGATATGTTATATGTAGCCGTCCCGAGAGTAAGAGCTTAAGCGTAAGCGTTAGGTCTCACTATGGGGTTAAGAATAGATCTCACCCAATCAGCACCCTGTAATGATCTTATGCCAGATGTATTTCCTTAATAAGCAAAGAAAAGCAATTGGCACTTTGCCATTTTATATGTTTTAAAAGGAAAGAAGGTTTTTACGAGCCTTAAGAGGCCATATGAAATGAAATATGAAAAGCTTATAAGGGTCGTTGTACGACCAATACAAAATGAAATCTCTTTTAAAAGAACAAGAGCCTCAAGAGGCTGAGCAAAGTGTTTTCAAGAAAAGAAGACAAGTCTTCTGTGCATGCTGTGTGCTTGTCTTACGAATGAAATGTGAATGACATTTCAAGGCTAAGTAAAGTGTTTTTTTACAAGAAGAAAGAAAGATGCTTGTGCATATCATATGAATGAGATCTAAGTAAAGCATGCTAATGAAAGTAAAGCGTTATGTGAACATTCCAAGCATAACTTATGAATGAGATGCTAAGTAAGATACGAACATGAAAAAGAAAGCCCTATGTGCATACCCCATGAATGAGATTTGAATGAGACTTGAAATTTATGTGTGCCTTATGTATATCATATGAATGAAATGCCAAGAAAAGTATGACTATGAAAAGAGATAACCTTATGTGCACATCATATGAATGATATTTTATGTATAGTTTGAATGGAATGCTAAATAGTTATGTTTATGAAAAAGAAAGTTCCTGTGCTTAGCCTCATTGCTTGCTTATGTGAATTGAGTGCTTGATTTTAAAGAGCTGGTTATTTAGGAGCCTAGAAATATGTTCGAGTGGTTAAAATAAAGTTTATGTTTAGTGATCCTTCCATAAGGATTTTATGAATGCCTAATATGATAATAAAGTATGAATATGTGATATGTGACTATTAAATACATTATTGCCTGCAACGGCTTTGTTTTAAGGGGGTCGGGAGCCATTCACGGGGCGTGTGATTGCTCATCCCACTACTCTTTCCTCCTTTTTCCCCAGGTTTTCTTGTGACAGGAAGAAGTTGAGTTAACTATGTCAAGATGGAGTTTATTCTCGCTTGTAGGGTGTCATGTGTGCCTACTTCGTCTTTAATGAAGTCATGTAATGTATTCTTAGTTTCTAAACGCATGTAAACCAAGCATTCTAGTTCGTGTATTGTATATGGTATAAAGGTTACTCTATGTGGCCATATAAGCCAACCATCTAATTAGTTAGACGTCTTCTTGGTCTAAGTTAGTTATCATTTGGGATGTAAACCCCAGTACTCCGGTTGTATGAACCGTTGAGTTGTATCTTTCATTTCTTCTTTATTAATAAACTATTCTATTTGTGTACTCCAAGTGGGTGGCTCGTTGAGTTACGAACTCCGACCTGTGGTAGTTGAGCTTCTTTTAAATGTTTTACGCTTCCGTTGATTTGCAAGGGTTGATTGTGAGGCTTTTAGCCTAGAAATGGTAAGTTTTTAGGGGAAACTCTGCCTGTTTCGCCTCAGAATTTTTTATAAGAAGTTAAGAAAACGTAGCGCTTCTGGCCCTAAGCGCTGGGAGTGTTACATTGATTGTATCAGAGTAAAGGTCCTACGACCATAGGCCGCGACCTGAGTCTTGCATTTCATATAGTCGCCTCGGAACACTTTGTGATTATGTGACATATGCCTGCTTTGCGTGCAAGTGTGCCTTATAGTATGGCCATTTTTGACTTACGTGAGGCTCGAGTAGATCGATTAAGTGAAAGTGGTGAGTTCGGCGTAAGTATAGGAGTCAGATACCTCCCCACGTCGATGTGAAGTTGTGGGTGCTCTATTAGTATAATATGTTCCTAATGTGCTAATTGACTTCATTGGTTGACTTTTACGCGATCCGAGTAAGCCGATCGAATAAAATGTGAGTCGTGTGTTAGGAAGCGAGTCCAATTCACTTGTATCCTATGAGTTAAGTGACGTTTTGAAAGATAAATGTTTTCTTCGTGCGCTCTGATAAGACAATCGATAGTTAAAGCACGTCAATTTAGACTCGAGTGATTGAAAATCCTTTTCTAAGCTCCTCTCTGCCCCTAAAGTATGATTCGCTCCTCGAGTCCCATAATGGAGTGAGCAGACGTACTCAAAGGGTGGTAGGGAAGAAGTCCAAAATAGATCAACTATTTTTCACTTTTGAAATCCGAAGTTTCGAAATGTTAACGTCTTTTCGCTGTTGACTCAAGTTTTACTACATTCTTTAGCTATGATGAACGAGCTTAGGTTTCCAAGTACATGCCATTGTACTATACGTGTGGAGATTGGTTGCTATAATTGATAATCCTACTAAATGATATCTTTTATTTTTCAATTTTGAATTCCCTGAGTACATTAGGGGCTACTTTTGTATGCAGGCTTGAAGACTATGTGCTAATGGTAGGACCTCGTTAACCATTACGTAGTGGACCTACTGTTCCCCTTCTTTGCCATTATTGCCTAAACCATGCATTAGTTGTTCCTTTTCATTATATGGATTGTTATTCGTGAAGTGGGTGACACTGTTTTAGCCCGAACGAACCCTGATACACCTAGAAAGCATGAGGGAGAAAGAACCTGGTAGACTTTGGAATTGTACGTAGTAAACAATCCCTACCAAGGTGAGTGACATAAGTAGTAGGGCTCCTATGATCACCTGTAAGATAGATGTACCGCACAAAACCTTAACGCGTACCCATAAGGCCATCAATGTGTTTATGATCAAATGCCAATAAAGTGACGTTTTGTAATTGCTTGGCCTGAATTTGATTAAACATGCAACTGTATTAGTTAGAACAATTTGAATTTATGCAGTTAGTTACACGACATGACTCTTGAATCGTTATGTACAGCCCATCGATACTGTTTTCTCGTGTTATAATTAGACTGGTTGAACTCGATGTACGTAATGCGTGACTAAATGACAATAGAGCTATACTTATATGAATCACGTCTATAGAAATATGTATCTCATGTGTAAGAAAATAGCATAGTAGAGCACTCAGGGTCATGTCATCATATATATTACCACTCACGTCCATTATGCACGGTTATTCAAGTGTCTTGTGAATGATGGGCTTAGTAAGTGCATGCCTTGATGTTGCTTAACTTGAGCTGGATTTGGCATGTGACCTAGCTATCCAAATGATTTAACTCTCATGATTCATAGCATGGTAGGACCTTAGAGTCATCATTTACATCTCATGAATTCCTTAGTTGCATGTTATAATTGAATAACGGCACACACACATTTGAAGCATGATGAGGCGACCATGGAAACCCGCATTCATGTGTTCTTGCCGTAGCATTCTCTCCTCAAGGTGTTCCTATCGACATGTTATGCTAGTTCGTGCTATTCATGGTTCTTAATCCTTAGTGCTCTGTTGTATACACTATATGATGTCAATGTGAATTCAAGTATTACCCTAAGCCCCTTCATTGTCAATGCGATGTAATATGATGTCTCTATTACCTTAAGTACAATGTGGTAGCTTCCTGATCAGTTGATTTTACCTCAGAGTGATATGATTCTTAATGCCTTTCAATGAACTTGACTAAGTTTACTGCCTTCATACGACTTTAGCATGCCCTGTCTAAGTTGCCATAAATGAAATGTTTAAAAGTTATTCGGAATTGATTTAAAAACATAGAAATGTTGGTCACATATACTTCCATTTTGTAATTTCTTACTATATGCGTATTAGACGTCTTCATGTTGCTTGGGAATCCTAGACTTGAGAATACTAAATTACTGATTCTATGCAATGCTATGTGATGCTATTATGCTCAAATGAGACTATGTGGTACTATGTGAAGTTTTTATTATTCTAAATGTGTTATAGGAGTCCCTATGTTGATCATTATGATCCCAAAAGTGACTTGAATTCATGTTTTAGAATAAGACTTCTAAGTATATGACCTTAAGATGTCATTATCCCAGTTGCCATACCTTTAGATGCCCACTGATAGGTGCATATGCAGAGAGTTGTTGCTTGCAATGCGAACTGAGTCTAGATTATCGAAAATCGATATTTCATTTTCCAAACAAACTCAATATGGTTGTCCATACCAACTCATTTGCCCCTCTTCAATGCGATTTGCCCTTGGGGCCTAAATAGGGTGAGTAGCCGCTTGAAGAGGACTGGCGAGGAGGAGACTGGATATCATAAACGATTCCCTTTCGATTTAAAAGAAGTAGTGTCTGCAAAATGAAACCTTTTGAAAACCTACCGCATAGATCTTAGTTGTGTGCGTGCATGCTAGGAAAGCCTGAACTTAGATTTTGAATTTCGAGGATGAAATTCTTTTAAGGGGGAAAGAATGTAAGCTAACTGTATTACCTTTTTACGCTGTAAATTTGTATTTTTAGCAACTATATGAGTTAAATTATAATCGATGTGCTTATGGGAGCTATAATTTTATTAAAAGGGATTATTATTGTTATTATTGATTTTAAAGTTAATTTGTGCTATTTGTGCCCTCAAATTACATCGATAGTTTTATTTAGTAGTTACGTGCTTCGCGAATGCGAGTAGGTTGTTAACCTTAGAATAAGTTTCGAGGTTTGGTAAAATCAAACCTTGACGTATTTGGGAATGAATGATCAATGAGCGATTGTATTAACGATTGGGTTTAGAATAAGATGTTCGAGATTAGAAATTAGACTGGCGATGTTAGTTGATCGGGCGAGCAATATACAAAAAAAAAATATATATAAAATATATCAAAAAAGGGGGGGGAAGCCCTCTTCTTCTTCTCCACGAACACGAGCAGGGGGGTTTTCTCAAAGCCTAACCCCCGTGAACCTACCACCACCAGAGAGAGAGGGGTGGACCGAGAGGGAGTGGAGGGTCAAGGAACACCGGCGGCTGGTGCAACCCTCAGCGCTGCCCCGCGACACCACAATAGAGAAAGAGAGAGAGTTTGAGCGAAAGAGTGAGGGAGTGAAGGGGGTTCAACGAACCGCGACCTGCTGCTAATGACCGTCGCGACCGAGGACGACGACCAGGCGGTGGTTGAGCCCGACTTTGGTGACCACCAGTAGTAGCGACAAAGGAGGGCAGAAACCAGATCGGGTAAGGCGGTTTCCAACTGGGTTGCAAAAATGGGTCGAATTGGGTCTTTTTTGCGTGGGTTAAGCGTGGATTGGGTTGGTTCGTGCGTCAGTAAGCAAGGGTCAGGGAATTGGGTCTTTCCAGCGCTCAAAGCCGAGCCTAAAGCCCTTCGAACGAATCCCTAGCTTGGAGTCCAAGTGGGTGTTTCTCGCCTCTTAAGTATTAGTAATTTCGAAATCGTTTTAAGCTTTAAATTGCTATGCATGTTAAGTTTAGTTAGTTTATGCCTGAAAATGACTTCAAATCGTTAAATGTTAGTTTAGTTGATTAATACTTGAAAGTGGCCTTGAATCGATGTATCTTAGTATGGGTAATACATGCTTGATGTAGCTTCGAAACAATATACGAATACTTAGGATCGACTTTAGTACATTCAGTTAATACATGCCTGAAAGTTTAGCTTGCAATGAGCTATACATGTTTCGACTCGATTGAAGTGAATTCAATTATTACATGCCTGAAAATATAGTTCGAAATGAGTTAAGCATCTTTAGAACCGATTCAGGTGAATTCAGTTAATGTATGCCTGAAAGGTTGACTTGAATGGTAACTCGATATAATAAACGAATGTCGTGAATCATATTACGCTTAAATGACTCAATTGGGTTCAAATAGTAACTTCAATGTAATAAACGAACGGCTTGATTCGTATTATGTCTAAACGACTTATTTAGATTCGAATAATGACTTCGATGTAATAAATGAACGTTTAGAATCGTATTATGCTTAAATAGCTTAATTAGACTTCAAATGTAACTTCGAAACAATGAATGAACGCTTCGACTCGATACTTGCCTATTTAATTGAACTATGCTTATGAAACAACTTTGGAAATAACATTTGAATGACGAAATGAGCATGTTTACCCCTTAACTGTAATGTCGGACTGTTTAAAACGAACCAAGATCACCCAAGATCGAAGCAGGCTAATTTGATTAGTTCATGTTTACAAGTAACCCTTGAATGACAGGCGTTCTTTAAATCGACGCATATTGAGCTAGCTAATTCACGCTTAAGAGTACTCTTTGAAATGACCTGAGAACATTTTAAGCCAATGCATGTTTAGTTGGATAGTTATACTTTGAATACGACATGTTAGTTGGTTAGTTATGTGTTGAAATGGCATGAATTTGGTATGCTTACCTTCTATTCGCAAGTTATGAATGTAGGCTAAGTTTCATGCGTTGTGAGTTTATTTCAGTTAGTTAAGTTCTTATTTCAAGTTAATGCAATATATACATATATATTTATGCTTATGTATGCGGTAACGAGCTGTTGGACGGTTACTTCTTGCTCAGTAAGTTATACGTAGCTATTTCATAAGACCTTTTTGATAATATGTTATGATTATCGAATTGAAAACTGAGATGGTAGTTGGATGGTTTGAGGTAGAACTATTAGTGGTTCGAGGTTTTTTGTGGTACGGTGCTTGTGAGGAGGGAGCTTGGGCTGTGAATTAACCGAAATCGTGTGGATTGTGAGGCTATGTGTGGCTTGTTGTGCTGAATTGATTATGAAGTGCTTGAATGTGATACATGTGGACCCCCTTCCCATCCATGTCCTCAAGTTACATTATGTGCATAAGGGTGAGTTTTTCAAAGAACGATTTCATGTTTTGAAATGATAGTAACCATAAATATTAGTGCATGATGGCATATTTTTAACTAAATGAATACAGTTTGGGGAATGAACCTGCTTGAATGGGGGAATCCGTAAAGAGTTTTATGAAGGCTTGAGTTGTATGAAAAAGGATTTCGCTGTGAGAGGCAGCAAAATTATTAGCCGTTATGGCCCATACGCTTTCAATTGGCTAAGATAATGTGCTTCGGACAATATGTTATGAATGTTAGTCTAGGGGATAAGTTATGGGGTTGAGAATAGATCTCACCCAATCAGCACCCTATAATGATCTTATGCCAGATGTATTTCCCTAATAAGCAAAGAAAATCAATTGGCACTTTCCCATTTTATATGTTTCGAAAGGAAAGAAGGTTTTTACGGGCCCTAAGAGGCCATATAGAATGAAATATGAAAAGCTTACAGGGGTCGTTGTATGACCAATACGAAATGAAATCTCTTTCAAAAGAGCAAGAGCCTCAAGAGGCTAAGCAAAGTGTTTTCAAGAAAAGAAGAAAAGTCTTCTGTGCATGCTCTGTGCTTGCCTTATGAATGAAATGTGAATGAGATTTTAAGTAAGTCTAAGTAAAGTGTTTTTTTTTACAAGAAGAAACAAAGATGCTTGTGCATATCATATGAATGAGATCTAAGTAAAGCATGCTAATGAAAGTAAAGCGTTATGTGACCATTCCAAGCATAACTTATGAATGAGATGCTAAGTAAGAAACGATCATGAAAAAGAAATCCCTATGTGCATATCCTATGAATGAGATTTGAATGAGACTTGAAAATTGTGTGTGCTTTATGTATATCATATGAATGAAATGCCTAGAAAAGTATGACTATGAAAAGGGATAACCTTATGTGCGAATCATACGAATGATGTTTTATGTATAGTTTGAATGGAATGCTAAATAGTTATGTTTATAAAAAAGAAAGTTCTTGTGCTTAGCCTCGTTGCTTGCTTATGTAAATTGAGTGCTTCATTTTAAGAAGTTGGTTATTTAGGAGCCTAGAAATATGTTCGAGTGGTTAAAATGAAGTTTATGTTTAGTGATCATTCCATAAGGATTTTATGAATGCCTAATATGATAGTAAAGGATGAATACGTGATATGTGACTATTAAAGATAGTATTTCCGGCAAGGTTCTGTTTTGAGGGCACCGGGAGACACTCACTGAGCGTGTGCTTGCTCATCCCACTACTCTTTCCCCTTTTTCCCCAGGTTTTCTTGTGACATGAAGAAGTTGTGTCAACTATGTCAAGATGGAGTCTATTCTCGCTTGCAGGGTGTCATGTGTGCCTACGTACGTCTTTAATGAAGTCATGTAACGTATTCTTAGTTTCTAAACGCATGTAAACCGAGCATTCTAGTTCGTGTATTGATATGGTATAAAGGTCACTCTGTACGGCCGTATGAGCCAACCATCTAATTAGTTAGATGTCTTCTTGGTCAAAGTTAGTTATGATTTGGGATGTAAACCGTAATACTCCGGTTGTGTGAACCGTTGAGTTGTATCTTTTATTTCTTCTTTATTAATGAACTATTCTATTTGGTGTACTCCGAGCGGGTGGCTCGTTGAGCTATGAACTCCGGCGTGCGGCCGTTGAGCTTCTTTTAAATATGTTACGCTTCCGTTGATTCGCAAGGGTTTATTGTAAGGCTTTTAGCCTGGAAACGGTAAGTTTTCAGGGGAAACTCTGTTGTTTCGCCCCAGAATTTTTAGTAAGAAGTTAAGAAAACGTAGCGCTCCTGGCCCTAGGGACTGGGAGTGTTACATTGATGGTATCAAAGTAAAGGTCCTGTGACCATAGGCCGTGACCTGAGTCTTGCATTTCATATAGTCGCCTAGGAACACTTTGTGGTTATGTGACATGTGCTGGCTTTGTGTGCAAGTGTGCTCTACAGTATGGCCATCTTTGACTGATGTGAGGCTCGAGTAGATCGATTAAGTGAAAGTGGCGAGTTCGGCGTAAGTATAGGAGTCAGATAGTTCCCCACATTGAGGTGAAGTTGTGGGTTTGGTATAATATATTCCTAATGTGCTAATTGACTTCATTGGTTGACTTTTATGTGATCTGGGTAAGCCGATCGAATAAAATGTGAGTCGTGTGTTAGGAAGCGAGTCCATTTCACTTGTATTGTGTGAGTTAGGTGATGTTTTGAATGATAAATGTTTTCTTCGTGCGCTCTGATAAGACAATCAATAGTTAAAGCACGTCAATTTAGGCTCAAGTGATTGAAAATCCTTTTCTAATCTCCTCCCTGCCCCTAAAGTATGATTTGCTCCTTGAGCCCCATAATGGAGTGAGCAGACATACTCAATGGTTGGTGGAGAAGAAGTTCAAAACAGATCAGCTATTTTTCACCTTTGAAATCCGAAGTTTCGAAATGTCAACGTCTTTTCGCTGTTAAGTCAAGTTTTACTTTACATTCTTTAGCTATGATGAATGAGCTTAGGTTTCCAAGTACATGCCATTGTACTATACGTGTGGAGATTGGTTGCTATAATTGATAATCCTACTATATGATATCTTCCATTTTTGAATTTTGAATTCCCTGAGTACATTAGGGGCTACTTTTGTATGCACGCTTGAAGACTATGTGCTAATGGTAGGACCTCGTTAACCATTGCATAGTGTACCTACTGTTCCCCTTCTTCGCCATTATTACCTAAACGATGTATTACTTGTTCTTTTTTATTGTATGGATTGTTATTCGTGAAGGGGGTGACACCGTTTTAGCCCGAACGAATCCTGATATAACTAGAAAGCATAAGAGAGAAAGAACTTAGTAGACTTTGGAATTGTGCGTAGTAAACAATCCCTACCAAGGTGAGTGATATAAGCAGTAGGGCTCCTATGATCACCTGTAGGATAGATGTACCTTATAAAACCTTAACGCGTACCTATAAGGCCATCAATGTGTTTGTGATCAAATGCCAATAAAGTGAGGTTTTGTAATTGCTTGCCTTGAATTTGATTAAACATCTAACTGTATTATTTAGAACGATTTGAATTTATGCAATTAGTTAGACGACATGACTCTTGAATCGTTATGTACAGCCCATCGATACTGTTTTCTTGCGTTATAATTGGACTGGTTGAACTCGATGTATGTAATGCGTGATTAGATGACAATAGAGCTACATTTATATGAATCACGTCCATAGAAATCTGTATCTCATGTGTAAGAAAGTGGCATAGTAGCGCACTCAGGGTCATGTCATCATATATGTTGACACTCACGTCCATTATGCACGGTTATTCAAGTGTCTTGTGAATGATTGGCTTAGAAAGTGCATGCCTTGGTGTTGCTTGACTTGAGCTGGATTTGGCGTGTGACCTAGCTATCCAAACGATTTAACTCTCATGATTCGTAGCATGGTATGACCTTAGAGTCATCATTTACATCCCATGAATTCCTTAGTTGCATGTTATAACTGAATAACAGCACACACGTATTTGAAGCATGATGAGGCGACCATAGAAACCCGCATTCATGTGTTCTTGCCGTAGTATTCTCTCCTCAAGGTGTTCCTATCGACATGTTATGCTAGTTCGTGCTACTCATGGTTCTTAATCCTTAGTGCTCTGTTGTATACCCTACATGATGTCAATGTGAATTCAAGTATTACCCTAAGCCCCTGCACTGTCAATGCGACGTAATATGATGTCTCTACTACCTTAAGTACAATATGGTAGCTTCCTGATCAGTTGATTTTACCTCAGAGTGATATGATTCCTTAATGCCTTTGAATGAACTTGACTAAGTTAACTGCCTTCATACGACTTTAGCATGCCTTGTCTAAGTTGCCATGAATGAAATGTTTAAAAGTTATTCGGAATTGATTTAAAAACATAGAAATGTCAGTCACAAATGCTTCCATTTTGTAATTGCTTACTATATGCGCATTAGACGTCTTCATGTTGCTTGGGAATCCCAGACTTGAGAATACTAAATTACTGATTCTATGCAATGCTATGTGATGCTATTATGCTCAAATGAGACTATGTGGCACTATATGGCGTTTTTATTATTCTAAATGTGTTATAGGAGTCCCTATGTTAATCATTGTGATCCCAAAAGTGACTTGAATTCATGTTTTAGAATGAGACTACTAAGTATATGACCTTAAGATGTCATTATCCCAGTTGCCATACCATTAGATGCCCACTGATAGGTGCATATGCATAGAGTTGTTGCTTGCCATGTGAACTGAGTCTAGACTATCGAAAATCGATATTCCATTTTCTAAACAAACTCAATATGGTTGTCCATGCCAACTCATTTGCCCCTCTTCAATGTGATTTGCCTTCAGCGCCTAAATAGGGTGGGTAGACGCTTGAAGAGGACTGGCGAGGAGGAGACTGGATACCATAAACCATTTCCTTTCGATTTAAAAGAAGTAGTGTCTGCAAAATGAAACCTTTTGGAAACGTACCGCGTAGATCTTAGTTGTGTGCGTGCATGCTAGGAAAGCCCGAACTTAGATTTCGAATTTTGAGGACGAAATTCTTTTAAGGGGGAAAGAATGTAAGACCCTCATTCTTTGTTTTTCGTTAAGCTAACTATATTACCTTTTTACGTTATAAATTTGCATTTTTAGCAACTATATGAGTTAAACTATTATCGATGTGCTTATGGGAGCTATAATTTTATTAAAAAGGGATTATTATTGGTATTATTGATTTTAAAGTTAATTCGTGCTATTTGTGCCCTTAAATTACATCGATAGTTTAATTTAGTCGTTATTCGCTTTATTTAGTCGCTTCCCGAATGCGAGTAGGTTGTTAACCTTAGAATTAGTTTCAAGGTTTAGTAAAATCAAACCTTAACGTATTTGGGAACGAATGATCAATGAGCGATTGTATTAACAATTGGGTTTAGAATAAGATGTTCAAAATTAGAAATTAGACTAGCGATGTTAGTTGATCGGGCAAGCAATACACAAAAAAAAAATATATATATATAAAATATATCAAAAAGGGGGGGAAGCCCCCTTCTTCTTCTCCACGGACAAGAGTAGGGGGGTTTCCTCAAACCCTAACCCCCGCGAACTACCACCACCAGGGAGAGAGGGGTGGACCGAGAGAGAGTGGAGGGTCAAGGAACACCGGCGGCTAGCGTACGGTCACCGTTGCGCCTGGTGCAACCCCCGGCGCTGCCCTGCGACACCACAACAGGGAAAGAGAGAGAATTTGAGCGAAAGAGTGAGGGAGTGAAAGGGGTTCAACGTACCGCGGCCCGCCGCCGGCGTTCGTCGCGACCGAGGACGACGACCAGGCGGCGGTTGAGCCCGACTCTGGTGACCACCAGTAGCAGCGACAAAGGAGGGCAGAAACCAGATCGGGCAAGGCTGTTTCCAACTGGGCTGCAAAAATGGGTCGAATTAGGTCTATTTTTGCGTGGGTTAAGCGTGGATCGGGTTGGTTCGTGCATCGGTGAGCAAGGGTAAGGGAATTGGGTCTTTTCAGCGCTCAAAGCCGAGCTTAAAGCCCTTCAAACGAATCCCTAGCTTGGAGTCCAAGTGGGTGTTTCTCGCCTCTTAAGTATTAGTAGTTTTGAAATCGTTTTAAGCTTTAAATTGCGATGCATGTTAAGTTTAGTTAGTTTACGCCTGAAAATGACTTCGAATCGTTAAATGTTCGTTTAGTTGATTAATACTCGAAAGTGGCCTTGAATTGATGTATCTTAGTCTGGGTAGTACATGCTTGAAGTAGCTTCGAAACAATATACGAATACTTAGAATCGACTTTAGTATATTCAGTTAATACATGCCTGAAAGTTTAGCTTGAAATGAGCTACACATGTTTAGATTCGATTCAAGTGAATTCAATCATTGCGTGCCTGAAAATATAGTTCAAAATGAGTTAAGCATGTTTAGAACCGATTTAGGTGAATTCAGTTAATGTATGCCTGAAAGGTTGACTCGAATGGTAACTCGATATAATAAATGAATGCCGTGAATCGTATTATGCTTAAATGACTCGATTGGGTTCAAATAGTAACTTCGATGTAATAAACAAACGGCTTGATTCGTATTATGTCTAAATGACTTATTTAGATTCGAATAATGACTTCGATGTAATAAATGAACGCTTAGAATTGTATTATGCTTAAATAGCTTAATTAGACTTGAAATGTAACTTCGAAACAATGACTGAACGCTTCGAATCGATACTTGCCTATTTAGTTGAACTATGCTTATGAAACAACTTTGGAAATAACATTTGAATGACGAAATGAGCATGTTTACCCCTAACTGCAATGCATGAATGTTTAAAACAAACCAAGGTCACCTAAGATCGAAGCGGGGTAATTTGATTAGTTAGTGTTTACAAGTAACCCTTGAATGACAAGCATTCTTTAAATCGACGCATATTGAGCTAGCTAATTCACGCTTTAGAGTACTCTTTGAAACGACCTGAGAATATTTTAAGCCAATGCATGTTTAGTTGGATGGTTATACTTTGAATATGGCATGTTAGTTTGTTAGTTATACGTTGAAATTGCATGAATTTGGTATGCTTACCTTCTATTCGCAAGTTATGAATGTAGGCTAAGTTTCATGCATTGTGAGTTTATTTCAGTTAGTCATGTTCTTATTTCAAGTTAATGCAATATGTACATATATATTTATGCTTATGTATGCGGTAACGAGCTGTTGGACGGTTACTGCTTGCTCGGTAAGTTATACGTAGCTATTTCATAAGAGCTTTATGATAATATGTTATGATTATCGAATTGAAAACCGAGATGGTTGTTGGATGGTTTGAGGTAGAACTACGAGTGGTTCGAGGTTCTTTGTGGTACGGTGCTTATGAGGAGGGAAGCTGCATTGTGAATTAACCGCAATCGTGTGGATTGTGAGGCCATGCGTGGCTCAATGTGTTGAATTGATTATGAAGTGCTTGAATGTGATACATGTGGACCATCTTTCCTTCCATGTCCTTTAGTTACATTATGTGCATAGGGGTGAGTTTTTCTAAGAAGGATTTCATGTTTTGAAATGATAGTAGCCGTAAATATTAGTGCATGATGGCATATTTTTAACTAAATGAATACAGTTTTGGGAGTGAACCTGCTTGAACGGGGAAATCCCTAAAGAGTTTTATAAAGGCGTGAGTTGTATGAAAAAGGATTTCGCTGTGAGAGGTAGCAAAATTATTAGCCGTTATGGCCCATACGCTTTTGATTGGCTAAGATAATATGCTTCGGACAATATGTTATGAATGATGTTAGTCTAGGGGATAAGTCCTGGTACTAGAAAACCCTAGAAAACCCTGATGAGGGCAATGGTCCGATATGTTATATGTAGCCGTCCCGGGAGTAAGAGCTTAAGCGTGAGCGTTAGGTCTCGCTATGGGGTTGAGAATAGATCTCACCCAATCAGCACCCTGTAATGATCTTATGCCAGATGTATTTCCCTAATAAGCAAAGAAAATCAATTGGCACTTTGCTATTTTATATGTTTCGAAAGGAAAGAAAGTTTTAACGGGCCCTAAGAGGCCATATAGAATGAAATATAAAAAGCTTATAAGGGTCGTTGTATGACTAATACGAAATGAAATCTCTGTCAAAAGAACAAGAGCCTCAAGAGGCTAAGCAAAGTGTTTTCGAGAAAAGAAGAAAAGTCTTCTGTGTATGCTCTGTGCTTGCCTTATGAATGAAATGTGAATGAGATTTTAAGTAAGTCTAAGTCAAGTGTTTTTTTACAAGAAGAAACAAAGATGCTTGTGCATATCATATGAATGAAATCTAAGTAAAGCATGCTAATGAAAATAAAGCGTTATGTGAGCATTCCAAGCATAACTTATGAATGAGATGCTAAGTAAGAAACGATCATGAAAAAGAAAGCCCTATGTGCATATCCCATGAATGAGATTTGAATGAGATTTGAAAATTGTGTGTGCTTTATGTATATCATATGAATGAAATGCCAAGAAAAGTATGACTATGAAAAGGGATAACCTTATGTACAAATCATACGAATGATGTTTTATGTATAGTTTGAATGGAATGCTAAATAGTTATGTTTATAAAAAAGAAAGTTCCTGTGCTTAGCCTCGTTGCTTGCTTATGTAAATTGAGTGCTTCATTTTAAGAAGTTGGTTATTTAGGAGCCTAGAAATATGTTCGAGTGGTTAAAATGAAGTTTATGTTTAGTGATCATTCCATAAGGATTTTATGAATGCCTAATATGATAGCAAATGATGAATACGTGATATATGACTATTAAAGATATTATTTCCGGCAAGGTTCTGTTTTGAGGGCACCGGGAGACACTCACTGAGCGTGTGCTTGCTCATCCCACTACTCTTTCCCCTTTTTCCCCAGGTTTTCTTGTGACATGAAGAAGTTGTGTTAACTATGTCAAGATGGAGTCTATTCTCGCTTGCAGGGTGTCATGTGTGCCTACGTACGTCTTTAATGAAGTCATGTAACGTATTCTTAGTTTCTAAACGCATGTAAACCGAGCATTCTAGTTCGTGTATTGATATGGTATAAAGGTCACTCTGTACGGCCGTATGAGCCAACCATCTAATTAGTTAGATGTCTTCTTGGTCAAAGTTAGTTATGATTTGGGATGTAAACCGTAATACTCCTGTTGTGTGAACCGTTGAGTTGTATCTTTGACTGATGTGAGGCTCGAGTAGATCGATTAAGTGAAAGTGCCGAGTTCGGCGTAAGTATAGGAGTCAGATAGTTCCCCACATTGAGGTGAAGTTGTGGGTTTGGTATAATATGTTCCTAATGTGCTAATTGACTTCATTGGTTGACTTTTATGTGATCTGGGTAAGCCGATCGAATAAAATGTGAGTCGTGTGTTAGGAAGCGAGTCCATTTCACTTGTATCGTGTGAGTTAGGTGATGTTTTGAATGATAAATGTTTTCTTCGTGCGCTCTGATAAGACAATCAATAGTTAAAGCACGTCAATTTAGGCTCGAGTGATTGAAAATCCTTTTCTAATCTCCTCCCTGCCCCTAAAGTATGATTTGCTCCTTGAGCCCCATAATGGAGTGAGCAGACATACTCAATAGTTGGTAGAGAAGAAGTTCAAAACAGATCAGCTATTTTTCACCTTTGAAATCCGAAGTTTCGAAATGTCAACGTCTTTTCGCTGTTGAGTCAAGTTTTACTTCACATTCTTTAGCCATGATGAATGAGCTTAGGTTTCCAAGTACATGCCATTGTATTATACGTGTGGAGATTGGTTGCTATAATTGATAATCCTACTATATGATATCTTCCATTTTTGAATTTTGAATTCCCTGAGTACATTAGGGGCTACTTTTGTATGCACGCTTGAAGACTATGTGCTAATGGTAGGACCTCGTTAACCATTGCGTAGTGTACCTACTGTTCCCCTTCTTTGCCATTATTACCTAAACGATGCATTACTTGTTCTTTTTTATTGTATGGATTGTTATTCGTGAAGGGGGTGACACTGTTTTAGCCCGAACGAATCCTGATATAACTAGAAAGCATAAGAGAGAAAGAACTTAGTAGACTTTGGAATTGTGCGTAGTAAACAATCCCTACCAAGGTGAGTGATATAAGCAGTAGGGCTCCTATGATCACCTGTAGGATAGATGTACCTTATAAAACCTTAACGCGTACCTATAAGGCCATCAATGTGTTTGTGATCAAATGCCAATAAAGTGAGGTTTTGTAATTGCTTGCCTTGAATTTGATTAAACATCTAACTGTATTATTTAGAACGATTTGAATTTATGCAATTAGTTAGACGACATGACTCTTGAATCGTTATGTACAGCCCATCGATACTGTTTTCTTGCGTTATAATTGGACTGGTTGAACTCGATGTATGTTATGCGTGATTAGATGACAATAGAGCTACATTTATATGAATCACGTCCATAGAAATATGTATCTCATGTGTAAGAAAGTAGCATAGTAGCGCACTCAGGGTCATGTCATCATATATGTTGACACTCACGTCCATTATGCACAGTTATTCAAGTGTCTTGTGAATGATTGGCTTAGAAAGTGCATGCCTTGGTGTTGCTTGACTTGAGCTGGATTTGGCGTGTGACCTAGCTATCCAAACAATTTAACTCTCATGATTCGTAGCATGGTATGACCTTAGAGTCATCATTTACATCCCATGAATTCCTTAGTTGCATGTTATAACTGAATAACGGCACACACGTATTTGAAGCATGATGAGGCGACCATAGAAACCCGCATTCATGTGTTCTTGCCGTAGTATTCTCTCCTCAAGGTGTTCCTATCGACATGTTATGCTAGTTCGTGCTACTCATGGTTCTTAATCCTTAGTGCTCTGTTGTATACCCTACATGATGTCAATGTGAATTCAAGTATTACCCTAAGCCCCTGCACTGTCAATGCGACGTAATATGATGTCTCTACTACCTTAAGTACAATATGGTAGCTTCCTGATCAGTTGATTTTACCTCAGAGTGATATGATTCCTTAATGCCTTTGAATGAACTTGACTAAGTTAACTACCTTCATACGACTTTAGCATGTCTTGTCTAAGTTGCCATGAATGAAATGTTTAAAAGTTATTCGGAATTGATTTAAAAACATAGAAATGTCGGTCACAAATGCTTCCATTTTGTAATTGCTTACTATATGCGCATTAGACGTCTTCATGTTGCTTGGGAATCCTAGACTTCAGAATACTAAATTACTGATTCTATGCAATGCTATGTGATGCTATTATGCTCAAATGAGACTATGTGGCACTATATGGCGTTTTTATTATTCTAAATGTGTTATAAGAGTCCCTATGTTAATCATTGTGATCCCAAAAGTGACTTGAATTCATGTTTTAGAATGAGACTACTAAGTATATGACCTTAAGATGTCATTATCCCAGTTACCATACCATTAGATGCCCACTGATAGGTGCATATGCATAGAGTTGTTGCTTGCCATGCGAACTGAGTCTAGACTATCGAAAATCGATGTTCCATTTTCTAAACAAACTCAATATGGTTGTTCATGCCAACTCATTTGCCCCTCTTCAATGCGATTTGCCTTCAGCGCCTAAATAGGGTGGGTAGACTCTTGAAGAGGATTGGCGAGGAGGAGACTGGATACCATAAACCATTTCCTTTCGATTTAAAAGATGTAGTGTCTGCAAAATGAAACCTTTTGGAAACGTACCGCATAGATCTTAGTTGTGTGCGTGCATGCTAGGAAAGCCTGAACTTAGATTTCGAATTTTGAGGACGAAATTTTTTTAGGGGGGGAAGAATGTAAGACCCTCATTTTTTGTTTTTCGTTAAGCTAACTATATTACCTTTTTACATTATAAATTTGCATTTTTAGCAACTATATGAGTTAAATTATTATCGATGTGCTTATGGGAGCTATAATTTTATTAAAAAGGTATTATTATTGGTATTATTGATTTTAAAGTTAATTCGTGCTATTTGTGCCTTTAAATTACATCGATAGTTTAATTTACTCAATTAGCATGTGGTTGCTCATCTCATTACTCTTTCACCTTTTTCCCCAGGTTTTCTTGTGACAGGAAGAAGTTGAGTCAACTATGTCAAGATGGAGCCTACTCTCGCTTGCAGGGTGTCATATGTGCCTACGTACGTCTTTAATGAACTCATGTAATGTATTCTTAGCTTCAAAACGCATCTAAACCAAGCATTCTAGTTCGTGTATTGTATATGGTATAAAGGTCGCTCTGTATGGCCGTATGAGCCAACCATCTAATTAGTTAGATGTCTTCTTGGTCAAAGTTAGTTATGATTTGGGATGTAAATCGCAATACTCCGGTTATATGAACCGTTGAGTTGTATCTTTCATTTCTTCTTTATTAATGAACTATTCTATTTGGTGTACTCCGAGCGGGTGGCTCGTTGAGTTATGAACTCTGGCATATGACCGTTGAGCTTCTTTTAAATATTTTACGCTTCTGTTGATTTGCAGGGGTTTATTGTAAGGCTTTTAGCCTGGAAATGATCGGTTTTTAGGGGAAACTCTGTCCGTTTCACCCCAGAATTTTTAGTAAGAAGTTAAGAAAACATAGCGCCCCTAGCCCTAGGGGCTGGGAGTGTTACATGTATATATGTGTGTGTATGTATATACATATATATATATATATATATATATATATATATATATATATATATATATATATATATATATATATATATATATATATATATATGTATGTATGTATACATAAATATATATACATGGATATATATATACATATATATATATATGATATATATATATATATTATATATATATATATATATGCATGTATGTGTGTATGTGTAGTGTGTGTGCGTGTGCTGTGCGTGGTGTGGGTGTGTGTGTGTGTGGATATATACATATATATAATATATATATTATATATATATATATATATATATATATATATATATATATATATATATATGTATATGTATTATATATATATATGTGTGTGTAGTATGTATATATGTTGTATGTATACTATATATATATATATTATATATATATTATATAATAATATATATATATATATATATATATATATATATATATATATAGGGCTGCATCCAATGCTACTAAACACTCTACTTTTGAGTGTGTGTGTGGCGTGAATCCTCTTACACCTATTGACTTGCTGCCTTTGTCTTGTGAGTCAAAGGTACACCATGGGGCTGAATTGAGTGCAAAGAAGGTGAAAAGGCTGTATGAACAGATAAGAAACCACATAGAGAAGTCTAATACAGCTTACAAAGTAGGGGCAAACAAGCATAGGAAAAAGCTGGAATTCAATCCAGGAGATCTCATTTGGTTACACCTCAGAAAGGAGAGGTTCCCATCCAGAAGAAAGAATATGCTTATGTCAAGAGGGATGGGCCATTCAAGGTCATTTAGAAGGTTGGGGGTAATGCATAAAAGCTCCAACTTCTAGGAGATATGGCAAATTTAGGCACTTGTAACATTGGTGACTTAAGTCCTTTAGGGGAGGACTTTTTTAAAGACCCTTCGAATTTGAGGTCAAACCCTTTGAAGAAGGGGAGGTTGATGTAGCACATGAAATCCAAGAGCGCTCCCAAGATCTAAATGAGGAACAAGATTTGAACCAAGGTCAAGGAGATCAAGATAATCAGATTTCACTCTGCCAGATTCAAGCCTTATTCTCCTACTCCAAACCAAAACTAAGCACCGTTTTGGATGGCATGATTATGAGCATTTCCAAGACCTTCTATGGGTAAATCCTAATTTATTGGACTCCCTAAGAAGTCTATTCTCAAGAGGAAAACTCAATTTTGGCCTATACCATAGGCATTTTGCTGCGTTGGTCCAAGATAGTGGAGATATGATGGCTAAGTCCAGTTTACTCGTCCTAGAAGATCAGGTCGAATCACCATCTAAATCCTAACTTGGGACCAATATTGTCACTTGGGATGATAGCCAACATCCTAAGGATTCAATTCGTGAAGAGAAATTGAAATCATGACCAATTCTTCAGGGTATTCAGCCCCATTTTGTTAACCATTACAGGCTAGGTCTAATCTGACCTATTTTGCTAATTACTTGGTTCTCTTACCAAAAGCTGATTTAAAGCTAATCTTTCTACTCAGGTTATTGGGTAACATCCTAAGGTATCAATTCATGAAGACAAATCAAAATCATGACCAGTCCTTCATGGTGATTAAGCCCCATTTTGTTAACCATCGTAGGCTATACTCTAATCTGACCCGTTTTGGAAATTAGCTTTGTTCTAATACCAAAAGCTAATGTAGGGCCAATCTTTCTATCAGATGCTAAGCAACATCCTAAGGTATCAAGGCATGGTGAGAAATCCAAATCATGACTAGTTCTTGATGGGGTTTTACCTTGCTGAAGTTCAATGCTCACACGTACCCGTTAAGCTGAAACTGACTGCATTAGCTTTACTTAAGGGTTTCCTTAATCTAAAGGGTTTGCTCACATACTTGCTTGCTTGCCTTGCTGCTTGGATCTCCAAGAACATTATCATAGCTAATTTGAAGCTTTGGTAGCCCACTTCGCCAATGGGAAAGAAGTTGACAACCACTTGCTCTCGGATAGCCTAGCCGGAAAGTGTAGCCTGCAACCTACCTTTCCTATCTCCTGCATGTACAAGTGGGATGTTCAACGTTAAGTAATCACCTTTTAGGCCTTGGCTAGTGCTAAAGAAGATTGTATTAGGTACACTCATGCTTGTAATCAACTTAGGCTAAAACTATTTTACAAAACATATTAGCTTAAGCCGGATTAGCTTAGGCCAGCAGCTGGCTTGCTTGCTTGCTTGCTAGCTTAGGACATGTATATATACTTGCTTCCTTGCTTGTTTAAGGGTAGATTACTTGAATACAAAACCCCATTGTTGAGTTCAGCTTACGTTTCTCTCAAATATCTCTCTTATCAATCCAAGCAGATTGCTAAATTAGAGTGGTTTCCTTTAATCCAATTCTGGTGGCTTTGCCTTTATGATTTGGAGGGTGGATTCCTAACTTAGCTTGGGTGGTAGCATGGCGTTTATCCCATTCATATCCCCTATTTTTAGTTTAGTTCCATTGTGTTGAGTTCAAACTAAGCAAGTTCAGATTGCAAGTCAAGTGCTTTACTTGAGTTTCCTTAAGGCTCGTACATCAAAGTGGTATTAGAGCATAACCTGGTGAGTTTTGCTTGCTGTTTCTTACTTTGCAATCTTCCCCTATTCTTCAAACCACATTTCCAGCAACTACAAAGAACCCCCTCAAACCCAAATAAATACCCAACCACAAAAGCACCTAAACTACTCAAACAACCTAGAACCCGATTTTCAGTTCATGGCTGGGAGAGATGAGGCTGAACCTTCCCCAACCAAAATGCCTAGAGATTTAACTCTTGAGGAGGCTCATGAGTTAGAAAGAGGGAATGCCATACTTCAATTACAATGGGATGTCCAAACACTCACAACCAGCCTAGCTGATGTTATGGCAAGATTTTGGGATGATCCCGGAGGGCCTAGAAGAAGGAAGAGGGTCCAGCCCAGGAATGATCTAACTTCTGATCATTCATCTTCTTCCTAAGAAGAATAATCTCCTAGGCATAGGAGAAGGCCAACCAGACACAATGAAGATGATTTGAGGGATATGAAATTTGATCCCCCAGATTTTGAGGGAACCTTGAATCTGGATTTATACTTGGAATGGATTCAAACTGTGGAGAGGTTCTTTGAAGTTAAAGGCTATTCTGATGAGAAGTCCTTTAAAATATCCATCCTTAAGCTTAAAAAGTATGCCTCCCTTTGGTATGAAAACACCAAAAGGTAACGAGCTAGGGAAGGAACGCCACCGATCAATACTTAGTCCACACTGAAAAAGCTCATGAACAAGAGGTTCTTACCTGAAGGTTATAACAGGGATCTCTACCTTAGAGTGCCCTCCTTAACCCAAGGTAGGATGAGAGTGGAGGAATACATTAGGAATTCGAGCAAGTCAAGATTAGAAGTGGGATAGAAGAGGAACTAGAACAAACTATTATAAGGTTCCTTAGAGGGCTAGATCAAGGCATTGCAGAAAAGGTTGATCTTCAACCTTACTAGAGTTTTGAGGATGTATGCAAAGAGGTATTCCAAAAATAAAAGGCCTTTTACAAACTTATACTCTCTTTTTAACCCCCCACCTAAGCCCTACACTCCCCTTAAGCCATATTCTGCCCCTAAAACTGGAATACACACCAAATCTAATCCAACCACGGACAAAGGCAAAGGAGTTATTAAGGAGTTTCCTAAGTAGCTTGATGGCAAGAGATGCTTCAAATGTTAAGGATATGGCCATTTCTAAGCTAAATGCCCAAACAAAAGAGCTCTCACCATCAAAGAGATTTAGAAGATCAATCAGATTGTCCTTGAACTGGATGAAGAAGAAACTAAAGAAAAGGAGGAGGACACCATTTTAGCTCTTGAAGTTGGGGAGTTTCTGGTCCTCAAAAGAGTTTTACACACCATGGAGGTTCCAAAGAAAGACAACTAGAGGGAACTTATCTTCCACTCCCGGTGTGCCATACAAGGGAAAGTATATCGCTTAATCATAGATGGGCATAGTTGTACTAATGTTGCCTCGTCCCATTTGATTGATAAGCTTAAACTACCTGCTGTCCCCCACCTTAGACCTTACTCCCTACAATGGCTCAAGAAAGGGAATGAAATTCATGTGACCAAATAGGCCCTAATCACCTATACCATAGGTAACTTTAAAGATAAGGTCATTTGTGATACCTTGGCATGGATACATGTCATTTGCTATTAGGGAGGCTCTGGTAGTTTGATAAAGGTGTTATTCATAATGGGACAGCCAATACTTATACCTTTAAAGTCAAGGGTCGAAACTGCACTCTCACACCTTTACCCCTTAACCAAATCTAGAATGAGGGAAACACAAGTGAGAAAGCCTTGTTTTTAAGTGAAAACGTGTGCAGAGATCCATAAGTAAAGGCAAACTAGTTTATGCCTTGCTTGTGTTGGAAAAAGGAGAGAGAGAAAGAGACACCTTTGCATCCCCTTGCTCAGCCCCTTGTACATGAGTATCTCGATATGTTTCCAAGTAATTTGCCCCCTAGATTGCCCCTACTTAGAGGGATTGCACATCAAATTAACCTACTGCCCGGGGCTGCTCTCCCAAACAAACTAGCCTATAGGTGTAACCCCACTGAAACTAAGGAACTTCAGGGGCAAATTCAGGAGTTTATTGATGGAGGTTACATAAGGGAAAGCATGAGCCCTTATTATGTTCCAGCCTTACTTGTGCCTAAGAACGATGGTACCATAAGGATGTGTGTTGATACCCGAGCTATAAACAACATTACCATCAAGTATAGATATCCGATCCCTAGATTAGATGGTATGCTAGATGAACTACCTGGCTCCAACATGTTTTCCATATTAGACTTGAGGAGTGGATACCATCAGATTAGGATAAGGGATGGTGATGAGTGGAAAACAACCTTTAAAACGAACCAAGGTTTGCACGAATGGCTTGTCATGCCATTTGGTTTATCTAATGCCCTAAGTACATTCATGATGTTAATGAATGAGGTCCTCAAACCTTTCATTGGTCACTTTGTGGTGGCTTACTTTGATGATGTTATGGTTTATAGCTTGAATGGGCGAGATCATGTGGATCACTTGAAATGGGTTTTTCAGGTTCTAAGAAGACAGAAGCTATATCCCAAGATAGAGAAGTGTGAGTTTTTCACTCCATAACTCACTTTCCTTGGTTATGTGGTTTCAGCCCACGGTATTAACTTGATCAGAGCAAAATTAAGGCAATTTAGTCCTAGCCTCAACCCAAGTTAGTCATAGAGATAAGAAATTTTCATGGTTTAGCCTCTTTTTATAGAAGATTTATTAGAGATTTCGATTTAGTAATGGCCCCCACTGCTGAATGCATGAAGAAAGGAGTGTTTGAATGGTCTAAGGCTACCCAGAAGGCCTTTGAAGAGATCAAATAGAAACTATACCAAGCACCAGTTTTGGCCTGGCCTAACTTTGAAGATCTATTTGAGCTAGAGTGTGATGCAAGTGGAGTGGGAATAGGAGCTGTTCTGATCTAATCCGAAAGACCCCTTGCCTATTTCAGTGAGAAGCTGAATGGATCCAGAATTAACTACAGTACCTATGATAAATAGTTCTATGCTATTGTGAGGGACTTGACTCATTGAGGTCATTACCTCAAAGTTAGACCTTTTATCTTGCATTCTAATCACCAGGCCCTCAAGTACATCAATGGTCAGCATAAACTCAACCGCAGGCATGCCAAATAGGTAGAGTTCCTCTAATCATTCAACTTTACTTGCAAGCACAAGAGTGAAAAGGAGAATGTGGTCGCAAATGCCTTATCCAGAAGGTACACCCTACTTTCTATCTTGGAAGCTAAAGTACTTGGATTCCGTTTAAAGATTTCAAGCCCCCAGTGAAGGAGATTTCAAGAGATGGCCCCTATGCTGTCCAAGAAGGCTATATATTCAGGTCTAACAAGCTTTGTATCCCTAAGTGTTCACTAAGGGAATTGCTAGTCCGAGAGGCTCATGGTGGTGCTCTTGTTGGCCATTTTGGCCTAAACAAAGCCATTGATATTCTGAAATAGCATTTCTATTAGCCTAAGATGGGAGAGCATGTTCACAAGATCATTTCAGCTTGCCCCATTTACCACAAAGCAAAAAGTTAGTTTCACCAAGACTTGTACACCCCACTGCCTGTACCTTAAAGCCTTGGGATGATGTTAGTATGGATTCCATTATACCTCTCCCTAGGACCCAGAAGGCAAAGGATGTAATTATAGTGGTTGTCGATAGATTCTAAAAGATAGCACACTTTATTCCATGCCATAAAACTAATGATGCTAGCTACATTGCTGAGTTGTACTTCAAGGAGGTTGTTAGGCTCTATAATGTGCCTAAAACCATTATTTCTGATCGAGACTGAAAGTTTCTGTCCCACTTTTGAAGGAATTTGTGGAAGCCTTTAGGCACTAAATTCTTATTTAGTATAACCTATCATCCCCAAACTAATGGCTAAATAGAGGTACTTACTGAGTTGTTACTACTTTGCTTAGGAGTTTATTGAGTAAAAGCCTGAAGGATTGGGATTTAAAACTAGCCCATGCTGAGTTTGCCTATAATAGGGCTACCTCCTATGCTACTAAACACTCTCCCTTTAAGTGTGTGTACGGGTGAACCCTCTTACACCTATTGAGTTGTTACCTTTGCCTACTGAGTCAATGGCACACCATGAGGCTGAATTAAGACTAATGTAGCTTACAAAGTAAGGGTAAACAAGCATAGGAAAAAGCTGGAATTCAGTCTAGTAGATCTCATTCGGTTACACCTCAGAAAAGAGAGGTTCCCATCCAGAAGAAAGAATATGCTTATTTCAAGAGTAGATGGACCATTAAAGGTCATTTAGAAGGTTGGATATAATGCACACAAGCTCTAACTTCCAGGAGATATGGCTGCTTCAGCCACTTTTAACATTGGTGACTTAAGTCCTTAAATAGAGGACTATTTTGAAATCTCTTTAAACTTGAGGTCAAATCCTCTTAAAGAAGGGGAGGTTGATGTAAAGCATGACACCCAAGAGGGATCCCAAGATCAAAATGAGGACTAAGGTGCCAACTAAGGTCAAGGAGATTAAGATAATCAGATTTCACTCCACCATATTCAAGCCTTATTCTCTTACTCCAAACCAGAATTAAGCACCATTTTAGATGGCATGATTCTAGGAGTTTCAACGACCTCCTATAGGGGCGTCCTACTTTGTTGGACTCCCTAAGAAGTCTATTCTCAACAGGGAAACTCAATTTGGCCTATACCATAGGCATTTTGCTGCATTGGTCCAAGATAGTGAAGATATACCGGCTAAGTCCAGTTTACCTATTTTGGAAGATCAGGCAGAATCACCACCTAAATCCTGACTTAGGACCAATATGTTTTTCTTGGGATGATAGCCAACATCTTAAGGATTCAATTCATGAAGAGAAATCAAAATCATAACTAGTTTTTCAAGGTAATTCAACCCTATTTTGTTAACCATTACAGGATGGGCTATAATCTAACCCGTTTTAGAAATTAGCTTGGTTCTCCTATCAAAAGCTGATTTAGAGCCAATCTTTCTACTCATAATTTTAGCGAACATCCTAACGTATCAAGTCATGAAGAGAAATCAAAATCATGACCAATCCTTCATGGTGACTAAGCTCCATTTTGTTAACTGTTGCAAGCTGTGCTCTAATCTAACCCGTTTTGGAAATTAGCTTGGTTCTCACACCAAAAGCTGGTTTGGGCCCAATCTTTCTAGTCACGATGCTAATCAACATCCTGAGGTATCAAGGCGTGGGGAGAAATCCAAATCATGACTAGTTCTTCATGGGGTTTCACCCTGCCCAAGTTTAATGCTCACACGGACCCGTTAAGCTAAAACTGACTGCTTTGGCTTTGCTAATGGGTTTTATTAATCTAGATGATTTGCTCACCTACGTGCTTGCTTGCCTTGTTGCTTGGACCTCTAGGAACATCGTCATGGCTAATTTGAAGTTTTGGCAGCCCACTTCGCCAATGTGAAACAAGTTGACAACAACTTGCCCCAGGATAGGCTAGCTAAAAAGTGTGACCTGTAGCCTACCTTTTCTCTCTCCTGCATGTGCAAGTGGGATGTTTAATGCTATGTAATCATGTTTTAGGCTAAGCCTAGTGCTAAATAAGATTGTATTAGATGCACTAATGCTTGTAATCAACTGAGGCCAAAACTGTTTTGCAAAATAAATTAGCTTAAGCAGCATTTGCCTAGGCCAACTGCTAGCTTCCTTGCCTCTTGGCTTACGACATGCATGTATACTTGCTTGCTTGCTTGTTCAAGGGCAGATTACTTGAACACAAAACCCCATTGTCGCGTTCAGCGTACATTTCTCTCAAATATCTCTCTTATCAATCCAAACAGATTGATAAATTAGAGTGGCTTCCTTTAATCCAATTCTGGCGGCTCTGCCTTTATGATTTGGAGGGTCAATTCCTAACTTAGCTTGGGTGGTGGCCTTGTCTTTATCCCATTCATATCCGCTGTTTTCAGTTCAGTTCAATTGTTGGGCTCAAGCTAAGCAAGTTTAGATTACAAGTCAAGTCCTTTGCTTGAGTTACCTTAAGGCTCATGCATTAGATATATATGTATGTACGTAAGTATATATATATATATATATATTTACATATATACATATATATACATACATATATATATATGT
>JAKOGI010003949.1:0-15000 GCA_029747015.1 Carnegiea gigantea
AAGTAATCAGTGCAGGGCTGAGCTCGAAATTGTTAGCCTCGATGGCGGGGCTAACGATGGAGGAGGTTATGCCCAATGCTTGAGGGAGGGCATAATCTCGCAACACTCGATGATCTTGCTCAGCCATTATGACTTGTGCTTGGTACCTCTTTCTTGCACCGCTTTGCCTTCGGGCGGTGGCTTCGATTTCTGGGTCAAAAGGAGCAAGTGGTTGGTCCCTTTGGCTACGCCTGCGCATACAAAACCAACACTACCAGGGCGTAAACAGTTTCAAGCACAAATGGGGAAGGGGGAAACGAAGAGGAGAGAAACAGGAAAAGAAAAAGCCTAGTCTAGAGTCCGCTAACCGATTCTAATATTGAAGGGCGCAAGTTCCCCGGCAACGGCGCCAAAAACTTGTTAGCAGTTTTAATTACCGCAAGTGCACGGCGTAGCTGTAGCTAGCAGCCGACAAGTACGGGTAGAATCCACAGGGAACTTGGCTTCAATTACAGGAACTAATTAGGCAACTCAAGCTAGGTGATCGCAATAGGGGTTTTTGAGAATTAAACTAAGGAATTTAGACGATTAAACAGTGAATCAAACAGCAGAATGGAAGGCACCCAGGTTGGAATTAACGGCACGAATATGCTGGTAAATCAGATACTAACCCAATCAAACAATCCCAAGCATGCATCACGAATGGATAGATTGCCAACTAAGCCCATCTCCTCCCTCTCTCAAGGGTCGAAGACTAATCGTAGAACCATAGTCGCCTATTTTCATGGGACTAAAAGTCGAAGGATTACAAGATCTACAATCTCAAATTCCAATTAAAGTTTAACTGTTCTCATGTTAAAACCTTAATCGTGTACTAAGTCGCACTAGGTAAAGGCTCCGTCTCTCAACGCTCCCCTAAACCCCAATAAAAAGGATGAATGTTTTTTCGAGCATTTCATCGAACAGGTGGCGTGCATAGTAGAATTCACAATTACAAACAAAGGGAAAGCATGGATTGGGCTAGTTCATAGTTCAACAATACATATTCGGCGTTAATCCCAACCTAAGTTGAAGGATTTAGCCTACAACCATGTTTGGAACAACAATGATACAATCCAAATCAATCGACATTATACTCAAACCTAAAACAATTAAAGAACGAAAAGGAGAGAGAATTGAGAGAGAACCTGAAATAAACCACATAAATTGAAGGTAGAATCAAAACTTCAATTCAAAAGTACAATCGAAAGTATAAATATTCAATATTTAGAATAAACCTAAGAATCGCCTAGAGGAAAGCTTTTTGAGAGAAAACTAGAACAAAAACTAAAGCATAAACTGAATGCCTTTCAAAACAGCCCCGAAGGAAAATTTAAGTCGCGTCGCGGAACGGGGGTGGCACGGTCGTGCCCCGAGACACGGCACCACCGTGCCAAATTTCTGGAGAGTCGCCAAAACCGACTTGTGGAACCGGCCACGTGGCACGGCCACACCGTGCCATGTGGCACGGTCGTGCCACGTGCCATGTGGCGGCCGGTTCGGGTTGGTTGGGTCTTCGTGGGCGTGTGTTCGATTCTCCGGGACTTCCGTGCGACGCTTTTTCGTAGCTTTTCTCGCCTTCTTGGCACTCCTTTCTGCCAAATATTGTTCATCTTTCCGTTTCTTCAATGAAGTTCCTGAAAATATCGAAAGATGTTATATGAGTTAAAAGTATGCAAAAGGAGGCCGATTTGACCCTTCCTTAACACGATTAAACGTGAAAACGGGGGAGGAAATAGGTCAAATAGGGGATAAAAATAGTACAAAATAGAAGTTCATCAGCAGGACCCTGTTTGGGGATCTGTTTGGGAGAAATCTTCCTCTTAGGAACAGTCTTCTTGGAGGGTGTTTGCTGGGTTGGTGGGGTCTGTTCAGAGCTAGGTTCGACTGGAGCTTTGCCTTTGCCCTTGGCAGGTGACTCGGTAGGAGAGACCTGGGGAGAGCCCTGTTCAGCAGGGGCTTTCCTGGTTTCTCGAACAGGTGAGCTCTCTGGTGAGGAAACAATCTTCTCAACCAGGGGAGGCTCCTGTTTGGAGGAACCAGTTGGTTTAGAAGGTCGAGAAGTGCTTTGAGAGGCTAATCTGTAAGACTTTTCAGAGGGTTTAGGAGTAGGTTTAGGTTTAGCAGATCTAGGTTGTGAGGGTGAAGAGGAGGCTTTAGCTTGCTTAGCCTCTTTAGCTTGCATGCCCTTAAACTGTCGAACAAGCGGAAGATCTGTTCGTCCCGTAGGCACCTTAATTCTTTTCTTCTTTTGACCCTCACTGGTTTAGGGTGTTTGCACCGGTGTTGTTTGAACATTTTCAACATGGGTCTCAGGCCCCTCACCCAAATCTACATCAATATCAGTAACCTTCTCCGCAAAATCATCCAACCTCTCTTTAAAAACAGGACTGGGCTCAGGTTGCGGTTCACTAAAGTCAGAAACAGGTTCTGACCTTGTTTCTGCCAGCATAATTTCACACCCGGTTCTATGCACATCATCCGAGTCTCCCTCAGACAAAGACGAGTCATCATCCACATCAACAACATCAACAACCTCGGTTTGGACCTCACTCGGTCCAGCGGCATTTTTAACCCCAGGTGGTTCAAGAATAGGTTCAAACAACTCCAAATCCCACCTAAATTCGGGTGGTACATCAGCCAAACCCAAACCCACAGAGCTCAAGTTCACATAAGTTAAAAACCCAAAAGGTTTCGAGATAATTGGCAAAGGAGGCAAAAATTCGAACCTCATACCTCCAAAAAGTACCGGAGCAGTGACGGTTGACACGGGCAGTGACGCTGTAGCCGGCAGAGACGCCATGCTTGACCGCTTCGAAGCCGGAGCTGGGGCGGCGATTGAGCTACGATTGCCGATGGTGAGCTTGCCGGAAGTCGCCATTGGAGCTGAAGAGAAGCTTGGGTTTTGAGAGATTAGTGTTTTGGGTTTGAGAGAGAGATTTTTCGATGGCTGATGAGCAAAGTGTGCGGGCGAGGGAGCTAAAGAGTCGACTGGCTTTCAACCGAAAAAGAAGAGCATTAAGTCTCCCAGTCGCGCACGCTTCGGGAAAGGAGAAATTTTTTTAAAAAAATCTCAACAACTGAATTAACTACCTGATTTGTACACGTTTGACAAACAGTGGCCATACCTATTCTTGGTGCTTGTTCCTGCAGTCAGTTGTTCGGTAATATAGGACAATAAGGGCAATATCATCAGACCTCAACGAGTATCAACAAACTGTATTCCACACATGTGCTAAATATAGCACCAAATTTGACTGCAACCAATAATTTTAATAAGCTTGACCTGAAAAATCTTTTAACTAACCAAGCATTAGGGGTTAATAAAATGATCAAGTTGTTTTAATTAAACCTAGTTCAAGTCTATTCTTCTCAAATTGTTCTCTGCTTAGTGCCTTGGTAAAAATATCAGCAATTTGTTTATTAGTGGCACAAAAACTCATTGAAATCAAACCCTTTTCAACATTATCTCTCAAAAAATGATAACGAATGTCAATATGTTTAGTCCTTTTATGTTGACATAGATTTTTGGAAATATTAATTGCACTTGTATTATCATAAAAAATAGGAATGCATCCTGTGTCAACACAAAAGTCTTTTAGTTGTTGCCTTATCTACAACAGTTGAGTACAACAAGAGGCAGCTGCAACATAATCAGCTTCTGCTGTGGACATGGCAACTGAATGTTGTTTCTTGGTTGCCCAAGATACCAAACAGGGTCCAAGAAAATGAGTCATACCTTGTTCCTTTCAAAATGATGAAGCTCCTCTTGCATTGTCGTGACCCAATCTGAATCTACAAGAGCTTCATTAACATTTTTTGGCTCAATATTAGAGAGAAAAGCATAAAAAGCATAGAAATTTTTAAGTTTGGATCTAGTTTGCACTCCTGTATTAATGTCAGACAAAATTTGATCAAGACGGTGCGAACTTTGGTGCTTCCAAGGTCGTGGAGTAAGTGGGTCCACAGACACGCTTTTTACTCTTTGCTGGAATACTCGGCGAAACAAGTTCAGGAACTGTTCCCGAGCCTTTTCTGGAGCCTGTTTCTGAGCCTGTTCCTGAGTCTGTTCTGGAGCCTGTTTCCCAGCCTGTTCGAGAAGAATTAGGCTGGTTTTGATCCAAATCAGGTTCAGCAGTGTTTCCCCCTGTCTGGTTCAGACCTTGCCCACCTTCCAAGGAAACAGCTCCAGGCCCTGATCCATCCTCAGGATTCTTACCTTTCTCATATGTGAGCAACAAATCTTTTCTAGCAAGGCCCAGTTCGTAATCATCTTCCTGTGCATCATTCTCAATTAAAGAGTTAGTTTCATCAAATAACACATGCACACTCTCCTCAGCGCACAAGGTTCGCTTATTGAACACTTTGTATGCCTTACTGTGTGAGGAGTAACCAAGAAATATTGCCTCATCGCTCCTTAGATCAAACTTTCCTAAGGCATCATTCCCATTATTATGCACAAAATATTTACAACCAAATACTCTCAAATGCATAATATTGGGTTTTCTACCCTTGAGAAGTTTATAAGGAGTTTTGTTAAGAATAGGTCTAATCATGCATCTATTTATAATGTAACATGATTTATTCAAAGCTTCTGCCTAAAAGTTTCTAGGAAGACCACTACCAATAAGCATTGTTCTAGTCATGTATTCTAGAGTACGATTTTTACGCTCTACCACCCCGTTCTGCTGGGGTGTCCTTGGAGTTGAAAAATTATGATCAACACCATGCTCATTACAATAGTCAATAAAGCTCGAATTTTCAAATTCTGTACCATGATCAGACCTTAGGCACACCAATGAGTGTCTTACTCTCTTTTCAGTCTTTTTAATGAATGCAAGAAAGTTTTCAAAAGTTTCATTTTTAGAAGCCAAAAACAGGGTCCAAGTGAAACGAGAGTAGTCATCCATTACAACAAGCACATACCTCTTCCCACCTCTACTCATGATCCTCATAGGACCACACAAATCGACATGTAACATTTCGAGAGGTCGGGTAGTGCTAACACAATTTTTCAATTTAAAAGAATTTCTGACTTATTTCCCCCTAGCACAAGCGTCACATACCTTGCCATCATTGTATTTGATGGAAGGCAAGCCGACTACTAGGTCTTTAGAAACTAATTTGTTTAAAAGTGAGAGACTTGCATGACCTAATCTCTTGTACCAAAGCATTACATCATCATTCAAGGCACTTAAACAAGTCAGATTATTTTAGGGAAGGGAAGAAATACACACTTTATAAACATTTTTGTGTCGCTTCTCCCTCAACACGACATCTCCTGTGTTCATATTAACAACCAAGCAACGTGTTGGAGAAAACACTACTAGGTTGTCTTTATCACACAGTTGGGACACACTAAATATATTATGTTTCAAACCATCTACAAGATATACATTGTCAATAGAATGGGAGAGTGACTCACCTATCTTACCTATTCCGACAATTATCCCGGACTTGCCGTTACCAAATGCCACACTCCCTCCTTCTGAGGCTGTAAGTGAGAGGAAGTTGGATTTCTCACCAGTCATATGCCTTGAACATCCGCTATCAACATACCACAGCTGGCTGTTTCCTAGGTTGTTTCCTAGGCTGTTTCCTAGGTTGTTCCCTGGGTTGTTCCCTGGGCTGTTTGTTGGGTTGCTTGCCGGTTTGTTCCCTCTCACTTTAGCCTGCAAAACAAATTAGGGGTTAGTTTTGGGAACCCAGATCTACTTGGATCCCATTTCCTTAGACATGCGAAGCTCATCTTTTCTAACCCAAATTTGCTTCATATAAATCAAGTTGCTTTCCATGGCATACCTTCTTATAGGACAAGCATACCAATAATGCCCCGTTTTACCATAATGAAAACAAACAATATTTTCAGATAATCCCACATATTTTCTATTAACAGGGTAAACGGTGCGCTTAGTCACAAAGCCTAATCCTCTTTTGCCTTGGTTAAAGTGAGTGTTCAGCCAATTCAGCGCCTGTGAGAACCTGTTCCAACGCCTGTTCGCAGCAAGGTCTGATTCTACTTGTTTTAATTTTTCAAGCAATTTACTGTTCTCAATAAGCAGGGATTCAATCTTCTGTTTCAGTTCAAGAGACTCATTTTCAAGCTTAGTGAAGTCAGTAGCAAAAGCTTCTTCTTTCATACCTAAGGTCTCTTTGGACTTATCGAGGTCTTCATGCAAAACAATGTTCTTCATATCAATTTCAATTTTTTCACTTTTAAGGATTTTGTTTTCATGCTCTAATTCTCTAATATCTCTTTTTAACTCAGAACATGCATCCTTTAACATGCAATTTTCAGAATTAATATCATCACACTCATCCATCAAAGTGAATAATAACTCTTCAAGTTTTGCTTTATTTAGACCACGTACCTTATCCTTAAGTTGAGCTAAGTTGTCCAGAGGCTCATCATCTGAGTCAGAGTCACTTCTGGCCATAAGAGCTACAACAGCATCTTCTTCTTCAGTCCCTTCCTCGTCCTCGGTAGAATCACCCCAAGCCGCAAGCATTGCCCTTGAGAAACGCCCGGCTGAACTATTTTCAACCTGTTTTCTGCCCTGTTTCCTAGACTGTTCGGGCTCTTGTTCCTCTTTCAGTAAAGGGCAGTTTTTCACAATGTGATCAAGCTCACCACATTTGAAACAACCTGAAAACTGTTCCCTATCATTGTCCCTCAACTTGCTGAAGTTTTTCTTCTTAGCATTTTCCTTGGCCTTCTTGAAAAACTTCTTGAATTTTTGGGTGATCATAGCCATTTCTTCATCATCAAGATCCGAGCTATCCTCCTCCATGACTTTTAGAGCAATTCCTCGGTCCTTCTTGGTCTCCTCTTTTTGTTGAGAATTCCTCCTAAGCTCATAGGTTTGGAGATTGCCAATAAACTCATCCAAGGTAATCTTTTTCAAGTCCTTGGCCTCTTGAATAGCCGTGACTTTGGCTTCCCAAGAATGAGGTAAAAACCTTAGGATCTTCCTCACCAACTCTTCAATGGTGAAGGACTTTCCTAATGACTTTAACTCATTTGTTATATGGGTGAAACGGGTATACATATCTATCACCGTTTCACGATCACCCATTTCAAACAATTCGTATTTTCTCATAAGTAGCTCAATGCGTGATTGCTTCACTTGATTTGTGCCTTCATGAGCTACTTGAAGGGCGTCCCATATGGCCCTGGCTGACTCGCACTCAGAAATGCGAGTGTACTCATCCGGTCCAAGACCAAAATACAAGAGTTTTTTGGCTTTGGCGTTTTTCTCCATCATCTTGAAGTCTTCGGCATTTAACTCTTCAGGCTTTTTGTGAACTTTGCTTCTATCTTCGATCACTTTTATGGGAATGAGTGGTCCACTCTTGATAAACATCCATAACTCGTAGTCCTCAGCTTGAATGTAGTTTTCCATTCTATTCTTCCACCAACTATAATGTTGACTATTAAAGTATGGTGGTCGAGTTATGGATTGCCCCTCAAGCATGCCATGTGGTGTACTCATGTTTAGGATTTCTCAAGATGTTAATCTTTCTAATGAGAACCTGCTCTGATACCACTTGATAGAAATGAGAGTATACAAACACAAGAGGGTGGGTGAATTATGTTGCCAAATTTTCGTAGTTTTCTGGGAACAGGCTTAGACCCTGTTCGGACAGACTGTTTGTAACACGCCCAGAAAACAGAAATGCAGCGGAAATAAGTAGAAGAGAAGGTGAACACAAAATTTTTACGTGGAAATACCTCTAGCCCAACTGAGATGAAAAACTACGATCTACCTCTGTAGGATTTTCACACCACTTCACTATTCGGGCTAAACACGTTACAATGTAACCCTCACCGTTACAACTTGTAACTCACACGTAACCGCCTTCCCTAAGACCGGTTATCCCACGTCCAAAAGTCTCCTTGACTTGGACACACTCAACTCACTTTTGAAGGAGAGAAAATAAGATGGACACCTTACTTTTGTGCTTCTCAAATAAGCTAGTGTAAGGTACAAGTATGCTCCTAATATGCCAACTTTGAAAGCTCAATCTTGCACACACTTGGGTCGGTTTTCTTTCTGAAAAATATGGCTCTTAAACTCTGGAATATTGCGGTGAAAACCGATGAAGAAAATGAGTGTGGAGTCTTGCTTAAATAGAAAACCAAGCCGAATAATCACAAATATTTTCTAAAAAAGAAAAAGCTTGAGCCGCAAGGAGTGAAAAGTGTGAGCTGAAAATTCCCACTAACTACTTGAGCTACACGGTTATTTTCAGCCACAAAAACTCAGTAAATCATCCCATGATTTTCTCCACAAATTCAGCCATTTTCTAAAAATAAAGATTTTGTTACTTGGAGAATAAAGCACTCTAAAAATAGACTTGGAATTCTCCCCAAGTTTCTCATAGCCAAAAATAGTCTCTTTGGACTAAATAATCAGCAGAAAATCTTGCTCAAAAATCTCAGAGACGTTAGCCAAAAAATCAGAGAAGAATTCATGAAAAACATTTTTTGCAGTTTGGCTTGAGAACATCCTGAATACCTTGTTCGCAGAACTGTTTTGAGATAGTGTTCTGAAATATTTTCAAAAAACAAAATCATTTCAAGTAAGTGTTAAATCAAGACTTTCTAATTGGCATATTAACAAGAATCTAAGAAAATAAAACCTATAACGAACCAAGACTCTTATTGAATCAACCGGACATCTTGCAGAAAAACAACTTGCTGCTTCAAACACCTTGCAGAACAGATCCCCAGACTGTTCTGGATTCCTGAATCAACTGATCTTGAGGACCTGTTCTTAAGACCTGTTCTTAAGCATAGTTAACCAAGCAATTTCAAAGTATTTCAAACAACATTTGGAATCTGTTTGAACAACACACTCAAGCATATATTACATTTGTGTTTGTTATCATCAAAACCTTACATTACATAAGGATAGGATCAACACATGTCCCCTTACCTCTTCCTCTTTTTCTTTGAGGGCCTAATTGGACTCCTCAACAAAGCTGTCGAATGTGCCTCACTAAGAGGGTACAGCCCAAGCTCCCATTATTTCACATCTTCTTTTCACCGATGATACCATTATTTTCTGTGGTGCTGATACTGATCAGGCTAACGCTCTAAAGCATATCCTTGTGAAGTATGAGCAAGCCTTGGGGCAATTGATAAATTTTGCAAAGACTGACGCGTCCTTTAGCAAGGGCATTTCAGCTGAGCGCAGGAATCAAATTACGCTCCTCCTGGATATTCGAGAAGTCTTATCGCATGACAAATATTTGGGAACCCCAACCTTTGTAGGTCGATCACGAAAGCAGTCATTCCTGTTTCTGGTTGACTGCATTAAAAAGCGAATTTCGAGCTGGATAGGGAGATTAGCCTCGTGGGGCGGGTCGGGAAGTACTGATAAAGGCAGTGGCCCAAGCTATACCTACCTACATCATGAGTGTGTTCAAGCTCCCTAAAGACATGTGTCGCACTATTCAGTCCTCAATCATTCGCTTTTGGTGGGGTCACAATCAGGAAGACCACAAAATTCACTGGATCAGTTCTCTGAAGCTATGTAAGTCTAAAGATGATAGGGGGCTAGGATTTCGTGACGTGGAAGCCTTCAACAATGCCCTCTTAGCAAAGTAGGTTTAGCGGCTTATCGAGGATGACACTTCGCCTGTGGCGCAGCTATTATGAGCAAGATATTATCCCCACGGCAATATATTTCAAGCTTTCTTAGGGCCTCAGCCAAGCTTCACCTGGAGGTGTCTATTCCATGCTCGATCAGTAATCCTTCGAGGCTCGCGTTGGTTAGTGGGCAATGGTCAGACCTTGAGTATTTGGCAAGATCGGTGGCTGCCTCGGCCTGAGTCCTTCAAACCTATTACCCCATGCTGTACCGCTTACTCAAATACTAAGGTTTGTGACCTCATTGACTTTGCTAATAGGTGCTGGCATGAGTCCCTGACCAATAGCATATTCCTCCCTTGCGATGCTGAATTAATTACAAGGATTCCACTTTGTGAGTCTTGGCCCACAGATAAGCTCATATGGCACTACAGCACGGATGATACTTTCACCGTCCGCTCGGCATACCACATGTTGATTGATGACAAGCTAAACAAGGCGGCCTCACCATCCTCGTGCAACATTGATCTCTGGCGGCCATCTGGAGCTCCAACATTCCACCTCGTATTAAGCTTTTCAGTTGGCAAGCATGTTCCGGCATCCTACCAACGTCGCTTAATATTGTAAAGAGGGCCCTGGGATTCTCCATGAGCTATGGCATTTGTGGTGACATTGAAGAATCAGCCACCCATGCCGTCTTAGAGTGCCCCTTGGCCACTGGAGTTTGGGCCGCCAGTTGGGTGGACCAAGCCCTTTGGTCCTCAAGCTTCCATTGCCTTGTCGATTCCTTCTCTAAGGCTCGTAACAAGTTGAGTGCAGATTCATTTGGAGAGTTTGTTGCAATCATATGGGAATGTTGGAATCCCTACAATCACTTTATCTTTAAGCATACGGATCAACATCTGAAAACACTAAGCAAGAGGGCCATCGCCTATGTCCACGGCTTTCGAGGCCAGCAAGCCATCGACTCCCAACCTTCATCCATATCCCATCCATCAACTTGGACTCTTCTGATGGATGGTTATGTCAAGCTGAACTTCGACAGTGGATGTATCGGTTACTCCTTCTCGGCCTGGGGCTTCGTGGTACGTGATCATATGGGAAACATCTTACTTGCTGGCGTTAAGCATACAAAAGGAGTTGCTGCTACAATCATTGAGGAGGCTCGGGCTTGCCTCTATGCCCTAAAATGCGCCTATGATCATGGCTTTCGCAGTGTCATCATTGAGGGAGATAACTTGCAACTGATCCAAATGCTTAAGTCAAGATCACAAACGGACAGCTTACTTGGTTTCTTTCTCAAAGACATTGTTACTTTCCTTGCAAATTTTGATTTCCATTCGTTGTCTTTTGTTAAGTGAGGGGGGAATAGGGTTGCCCGTAACCTTGCCCACTGGCAGCCTATCTACTTGGAGGGGAGGCTATGGACATCTGATATACCTGACGATATTCTTGCCAGGGCCACAGATGACATGTATGTCCACATTAATGATAATCTAATATAAAGCCCTTCCCCCTTTTTTCTATCCAAAAAAAAAAAAAAAAAATTCAACATTGCACATGCTCTAATGGCTTGTTTGGCTCTGTGTAATCAAAGTGGTAATGCAATCAAAATGATAATGATGATTCTATTGCCATGTTTAGTTACCATTAAATGATGTAATCAAGATTGTATTGTAATTACATTTGCCTCAAGTTATGCAAATACAATTACCTAATTTTTCCTAAACTATTGTAATTATATACTTTTGAATCAAAATCTGCCCAACCATAAGCTATTATAGTTGGGGACCTTCTCTCTATTATTTCTCTTCTACTTCCCATCTCTTAGCACTAGACCACTACATTTTTATAGGTTTTAAACCCCCCTCACCCCCTCTTGCCTCTTCATATTAAATAAAATTTAACCCAAACCGTGATCACATTATTGTAATTGTATTTTTGTATGTTCTAGTCATCATCATCTCTCTCTCTCTCTCTCTCTCTCTCTCACACACACACACACACACACACACACACACACACACACCCCCACACACATCGGCATCATCATCATCGCCTTCTCTCTTTACTTGCCAAACTTGAACAACATTACATTGTTGTAATTTAGAGAAAACAAAGTAAAGCAATTAAGTCTCATGTGAACACGATGATAAGATATTGGATGATAATTATTAATAAAGTTACAAATAATTAAAGTAGGCAAAATAAAAGCAAATTGAATTGCAAGTACTTCACGCCATGTGTAAAATGAAATATTGTTTGTAAATGAATTCATACCAATACAATTGCAAGAACTGTGTAACCCATTGTAATGTAATTATTATCTTATTCTGTCATACTGACAATTAACATTACATGGTTGATTCCACTGCATAGGATTTACATTACTTTCAACCAAACACTATATAAGAGTTTTTTAGCACCAAAAAGTTTTTTAAAAAAAAAGAAAAAACTCTTACAGAAGGCTAACCAAACACAACAATTTAATTAGAGTAGAGTCGATTTGTATGCTAATCAAATGTGCATGTTTTTCAGTTCAATTATTTGGGCTTAATTTTGGGTGGTTCAATTCGGTAATTTAATTTGGACTAGCTTTGCCAATCTATTAGTCTAATGCATTAACATTTACGTGATCATCCTTGTTTCCTTTATTCACAATCCAAAGTACGGTGAGGAATATAAATGCCAAAATGAAAGGGTTGAAAAAGAAAAAAGAAGAAAATCAGCCGCAATTAAAAGAAAACCACCCATTCATAATTTAGCTCCATTCTGTTTCATGAATAGTTGGTAAGCAAGTAACATGCTTCCAACAGTTGGTGAACAGCTCATAAAACTGTGGAAGAAGGTTTATAGCTTGGATAAAAATTTGGTATTTCTATTATCGGTGATGAGACCCCAGTAGTTAGAAGAATAACAAGAAGCTTGAGAAAACAAACGACATGTTAGAGATGTACGTTGTTAGGTTATCTCCTGACAAATAGGTGGCTATTTTAGTTGTTGCGTGTGTTAAAACTATATGAGTCTATTTGATTTATAGTTTTTAAGGTGTACTAGCTGTTGTTTGATCTGTCTACTGACTGTATCTTCTTTCTTTATTATTGCTTGGGCCTTACCTAAATAAATAATCAAAAAAAACATGCTTCCAAGATACATGAGTACTAAAACATCTTATTGTCGAAGGAAAGTTGGTCAGGTGGCCAACACTCCACAAGCCCCCTCTCCACCTGGGTTCAAACTTGGGGGGACACAATTTCTGCCTTTGTGCAATTATGTATGAGAGGTTTGTGGATCTGGGCTTTAGTTTGGGCCTTGACATTTTCCTTTTTCTGGACCGTTCAGGTCCACTAGGTATTCCTGAGATAGGGGTCTAATGGACTGTACCCGCTCATCCATTTTTAAAAAAAAAGTACTAGAACATCTTACAAGCCATCCAAATGCCTATAGATATTTAAAACCAAAAAAAAATTATAATTATGAATATAACTCCTCTATGACTAATAATGTTGATAAAAATAAATTAGAGCACTCATTTACATACTGGATCGACACCAACCCTCAGCATGACACGCACAGGGTGACACTATACCGGATACAAAAGACTACTCTCTACCTTACTGTACAAATCTTGCCTTTTGCCAACAGGCCATTGATTAATTATTAATGATTTGATTTGATGACCTTTTTTTTTTGGTTATTTGTTATATCTTTTTATAGTTCGGTGAATTTGCATACACACGTTGTTTAAACCGAGTTAAAAATTTTGTTCCGTTGTAAAATCTAATAATGTTATTATTGAGTCATCTCTTAATGATCATATGTTAGTTTATTACTTACTAATATTGATTTTTAGAATGGAAATATCAACTCGTAATAAAATAAAACTATGTTTTGTCAAAAATCGGAATTTGTGTAATGTTAAGAAAAGTGGTAGAGCAAAAATTTTGACTATTGTCAATAAAAGATGATGGGATATTGGTAATGTTGAAGTAACTTGTAATATTTTTTGATGATCAATATATTGTTGCTTGCTTAGCAAAAAATAGAATAAGATAACATAAAACTGCTTATACATGAATGTTTTCAAAGTGAGGCGATATGTTAAACTTATCGCTATTACTTTTACAAAAAATAAAATCATGTCATTGAAGGACATTATAAAATTGCTTCAAAAAAGAAAAGACTCGATAAAACTATATGGATTTTTTTTCCTACTAATTTAGCCCAATAGAATCGTTAACCTAGATTCATATGGCGAACGCAAAAAAATGAAGTAGAAATTAAAAAAAAATCACACAGAGGATTAATTTCCATCAAACATAAAACATTCTTAATTGAAAATAAACTTACCGTTCCATTGCTTGCATAATTGCTTTTGCTTTGAGAAGTGGGGATAATTACTTAATTGTTTTATTTATTTCCTTTTTTGCCCCTTGGTTTCGGTGAAATGGACGCGCGGTGAGAGGATTAGACAAATGCAGTGGGGAGTAGTAAATGTGTCATAAGTGGAACATCCGCCAAACATAGAGATTAGATATGCAGCTCTCCAACGGTCAGATTTTTATTTAATTCGAAATTTTCTCGAACAAAAAACAGTAATTCTTATGGGGTGTTTCAATGTAAACATTTTTTACCGCTTGAAATAGAGACATCGCTCGATATACTGTAGCCCTTGTTCAGGCTAATGTTTGGAAAGTTGTGCACGGCCTTGTCTCCTCCGTAAATAGGCTAAATCATTTTCCTTTTTGAAATTAAGGGGATAGAGCACTGATCATTTATTTAAGCAAGATTTTACTTTAGAATTTATGTTATGAGTCTTAAACGATTTTTTTTTACAAGAGAAAGGGCAGAATTCATTTATCATAAGTGATACGGTATTTATAAGACGTATTCAATATTAATAAATATAAGTTCTAATATAAAAAAACAATCTGCACTACGAGAAAATTACTTGTATTTACGTTGATCGCTCGTCTTCATGCAACCATTGCTTCATAATGCACTCTGGAGAAGAGATCCATAGACTTGTTGTAATATCTTTGTGAAAATAGATATGTTGATCGAGTATAATTTCCTCGGATGAGATAGTATTCGAACATAAGAGTCGCTTTGCAATATGATTTTACTTCATCCCTTCAAATTCAAGTAAAATAATTATGCAAAGGCAAATAAAAACAAACATAAATTGAAACTCCCACAGTCGGATAGATTAAGACTCCCACAATTGGAGAGAATTAAAACTAAACTGATGAAAATACTACTAAAATAATAAAAACTAAAGTAGACAGAAGGCCTAGAATGGCCGAAGGTTGACCATCCTAACCATCAAAGTACCAAATCTGCGAAGAAAGACCATGAAAGAAGATACACTAGATGGTTACTATTTT
>JAKOGI010003949.1:20000-37709 GCA_029747015.1 Carnegiea gigantea
TATATTTTATATTTTTTAAAATAAAATTTAAAAATGCCGACGGAATTCTGACGGGCGGAATTTCCGACGGAATCCGCAAAAAATTATTTTTTTGAAATTTTTTTCGAGCTTTTTTTTTGCATCCGACGGATGAGTCAGTCCGCCACCCAATTCCGTCAGAGAAGCGGTCCGATGGACTTGGGATTTCCGTTGGAACGCATTCCCGACCGGCCTTATTCCGACGGACGCTGTCGGTTGGAATATCCATCGGAAAATGTTGCTTTTTCTGTCGGAAAATCTATCGGAAAAAGCTGATTTCTTAGTAGCGCAAGGCCTTTTGTCCTTTCCAATAAACATCCCAGGAACTTTGTATCATACTTGTTGTTAGCACTAATCCAAATATCTTATTTTATTTCCTCCGGTTGAGCATCAAAGCAAGCTAGAAAGCCCCTTTTTAGTGCTTACCAATACACAATCTATTTACTAGAAATGAAGACCAACACAATTTATCACTTGATTATAAGTTCCCAAATATACACATTTAAATGAAAATTTCTATCACCATCAACATCAAGTTAATGTTCATATTCCCACCTTTTTCATGCTCATCAACATAAACTACCAAATTTTCTCAAGAGAATGGCCAGACACCTCAAATATTGCTCAATTAAAATAAAATTAAGGGGAAAACATCTGTAAGTGTTCACTCCCATAACTCACTCACCTCTAGTATGAAAATCCAGCTTCACCCATCAACTCCAACCTTCCTTAGAAATATTAGTTTCTTACAAAATCCACGATTCACAAAATACACATCCAAAATTCACAAAATTTTATAGAAAATTGTCAAATATTGTGAGTAATCTACAAGTAAATTTTTATGATTTTCCTTTAAGCTCTTCCTTTAGAGAAATTAAAACAATGGTTTGAAATTACAAACTAAAATTGGACAATTTTAATCAAAAACTCATAACTCATAAAATACACATCAAGATTCATGAAAACTTTTCAAAAATTTCCAAATATCATAGAGAACCTACGCTATAATTTTTAGAAATTTTTGGCCACCCCAAAAATTAAAATGGTGGTAAATTTGGACAAAATTTGAAAATTCATTGCTTTCCCCATTTTCATTCTTCTAATCCAAATATTCTATAAGGAAATCCATTATTTGATGAACAAAAGTTTCATAGCCTAATCATCAAATTTGCATCACCGACAACCTCAACTTCATCCAACACCCAAACCCTAACTCCATTTAATCTTAATTATCCAAAATTAATGCCCAATTCATGTCGTTTAAACATTTATTTAAACCAAATAAATTCAATAACTTCATCAATTTAAGAAATAAAATCAAACACATGTGCACGAGAATTTTTTTTTAAAAAAATTGACTTTACCTTGAAACCCAAGTAAAATAGGCACGAGGAGGAAGGAGGCAGGTGGAGTGGTGGTGGCCGGTGAGTGGCTAGCAGCAGGACCGGTAGCGGGTGGCAGTGCTACTGAGCAGTGAGCAGGGGAAGATGGGGAGGGGAAGTAGAAAGAGACAGAAAGTGATATCTTGAGATTTTTGGCAGCTCACTTACGTTTCAACCAAGGTTTTTATTTTATTTTTTTCCTTTTTTTGTCAGATTTGTGTGTTGATTTTTCACTTCCCTTTTTTTGTAATAAATTTTTATGTCCTTCCTGTTTTGAAATTAACCAAGTACTAATTAATTGAGTGATATATTGACTGACTTATCTGTTTATCTTCTCTATTATTTTTATTACTCTAATATAATCACCAAACTTAAGAATATGTTTTATAAACCAAGATTTGTTATTTTTATACAGTATTTGTCCTCTAAATGACATTATCACATTATTGTTTGCTTTAGAGTAAAATAATTTAATGAGCATATTATATTTTAAAAATCTAAACACGAGGCCATTTTACCACTTGAGGCCCTACAAAATATATTATTTTCAACTTTCAAATTTTAAATTGAAGGACATGCTCTCAATTTTTATTAAACTTGATTAAGTGTAAACAATTAATACAAACTAGTTTGGACCCGTGCTATGCACAGTGCATATTAAAGTAGACATTTCATAACATATACTATACAAGTAATGAACCGATAGCCATTATAGACATAGATAATATTATAATTTAGAAAAAATGATAGAATAATCAATGAAAAATATATGTGGATAGCAACTTGATATATAATCATTGGGATGAACCACTAAAAACCACATAACTTAGAAAAAGGTCTATAACAATATGATAAAAATAGTAGATAGTGATTATGACAAAAACACGCTAAATAACATGATGAGCAGCCAATCTATCACGCCAATGACGAAAAATCCACCTCCTCCTTCTATACCTACAGAGGAAATAAAGTTTTAGAAATAATTTGAATAACAATGATAGAGTTGAAGTTTATATTTACACGTGATCTACCTAGTGTATCTAACATTGGTCTTTCGTAAATAATAAACCTCTTCCTCCCAATGAACTGGTGCAATAAAAGCGATAGGAACTTTTACTTCATAGTGACGTGGAGGCTCCATGATAAATACCCATTGTTGACCTATGTAATCATCCATAATTGCATAAAGCGATAGATGACCATATGGCTGTAGAAAATATTAACACAGAATAGTCAATAATAAAAGAATAAACTGTGTTAAATGTGACACGTAGGGAAAATTATAATACCTGCGCTGCATACACATCCAACTGGGCAGTCGTCGTATGCAAAAGAATTCGAGCATCCTCATGAAGAACAGTAAACTTTCTACAGCCTGTATTATCTTGCAAGAGAACTCTGAAGATATACCTATAATTTCAAATAGCACAGGGCGGTTATAATAATGCAAACATGTATTTGGAAAAGTAGAACAAAGTATATAACAATAGGCAATCAAGTATGCAAACCTCTTTTGTGTCAAATTTGGAGATTGACATGTATAGTAAGGCACATTCAGAGCGAATATGTAAGAGTGATCACTTTTTTTACAATTGGTGCAGGCATCATAAATGAACGGGTGAATTTCAATGACGTATGCAAAAAGTCGGCAACATCTCACCTGCATATTGTGAACCGTAAAGATTATGTTTTCTTAAAAGAATATATGTAAGCAGAAAGTTACATTTGTAAGGGAAATTTCTAGCCTACATTTCGTGTAGATGCATATTCATATAATCTAATCCTTTGAGCGGCGAACAACTTCTCCAGATTGTACATACATAATGTTCTCTTACGCATGAAATCAAAATGGGTCATCACACCCCTAGTGCCAGAGAACCTAATACATGTAAGGAGGGTAACATGTGTGAGATGAAGTGTTTATAACTTGTAATGAAAATGGAAATTAAAACTAAGGTTATTGGTTGTATATACCATCCTTCAAAGTCTTCTGTTGCTTGAATGTCTAGTTGATCAGTAATCTACTAATTGGTAAAGTAGAAAACGATATTCCTAAAAATATATTTTATGGGAAAAAATATATTAATAAAGTATACCATCATAGTGACGTTAAACAATTTGATGGGTGAAACTGTACCAATTAAATATGATGGTACCTTGGTAATCTCTAACGTGCACTCTAGAAGCAAGAAGTATATTTTCAGTACCCAAATGTTGCTGAAGATGGGTGCCCTCAACTTCTGCGAAATCTCCCCATAAAGTTAGCCTTAATGGGCGCATCCTACATATAAGAATTAGATGTAGTAATATTAGGGAGAGCAACATGCGTTAATAGATAAGGAAAAATCTATACTAATGGAAATACATACTGCATATCAGAAAGTAATAATTCGCGCCTTGCAGTGCCCCTGTTCCTTGTCATTTCTAAAGGAGATATTGCCACTACCATGCCGATAATGTCTAAACAATAAAAGGAAATAAAAATGTTATAGATACTTGAGAGGAAACACATATAGCAATATAGGTAGTTAAGTTCACCATGTAAATTATACGTACCTATAACATTGTCACGTGTTCGTAGATGTCGAGGGACATCAATGAATGACACACAAGGTGGTAGGTGCTGGTGAGGAATATCAGGACAATCCTCAACCACATCAAGAAGTCTCGATCTCGGTGTGAAAACTAACTTCAAATTATTGTTGACCACATTCCTTTTTCCATCAGTCGTAGCATCAACCAAGAGCCCGGAGATGTGGTAAACTTTGCCAGCATCGACTAGATCTCCATTGGTTAATTTGAGCATCGCCTTCTATGCTGGCAAATATCTCATCACACTATAAAATAATCAACTGCATTGATAAGCAATATACTTGTATATGGTGGGAAAATTTTTAGTAGCTTCAATAAACTAATACCTGATAGTCCATGAATATAACTTTCCACAGTGTGCGTTGCTCATATACTTGAACCGTCATTGATCGCATGAGTCGAACAATTAGGGTGACCGATCTATTGTAAGGGTTGATGGCACATATAGGCATAGAAGTATGTACTAAACCTGACATATCTGTAACCATTAATAAAAGAAGAAAATAGATTAGTATAATCCAATGTAGTGAACACATCATGATAGCAAATGAAATCTATACTAAATAAAACTATTATTATATGAAAGAAAAGGGACTAACCAAGCATCAGGAATGCCATTGAAAATTTCACGGTAGACAATATTTTTAGTCATATTATGAGGCACATCCCTTTTCTTGCAAATTAAGAACTTCAGCCCTGAAGGAGAGGTGGTGCGAGATATAGCTACATATAGTTGACCGTGGGAGAACACAGGTTTTGGAAGATAAACTCCTACATAATGTAATGTTTGACCTTGACTTTTATTAATAGTCATTGCAAAACCCAATTTCAGAGTAAATTGCCTTCTTTTCAAGGCAAATGGTGAGTCCTCAGCTGAAGGATTTAAGTCAACTCGTGGGATAGTCACTACTTGCCCAATATTTCTTCCGGTCAAGATTTTAGCTTGGACAACCTTAGTACCAAGTCTTTCAATAGCCAAGCGAGTGCTATTGCATAACCCAATTGATGGGTCAAGATTTCTCAGTAGAACAACAGGGACACCAACTTTCAACTATATTTCATGATTCGGGAATCCTGAAAAGTTCATACCATGTAGCATCTCTAGTAGATTAATGTTATCAATAACAGAATTAATATTAGTTAGCAGGAATGTGTCAGAATTTAGGTATATACGGCTACTACCAGGAACCATTGATAGAATCTTGGAATTTATTTCATCCACATCAGTGTTTAAGGGGGCCAATATACAACGGTCTTGAAAATATGACTCGTCTCTGTATCTTTCCACCAAACCTGGGTACACAAATTCGATCAAGTTTTTGAAGCCGTTGGTGTCATTCTTAATGAGAAATTCTTTAGGAATCTCTATCCAATCCAGTTCAGTGCCACCAAGAAATGAGTATCCTTGCACACGACCATTACCAACATTCAAAGTCCATTCTGCAAAACTCCGTAATCCTTCATGTTCATTGTCACTTAAATTTGAATGCATGAGCCGCATGTTGGTTCCAAGATGTTGAATATTACAGTAAGACCAAAATGCTGCCCTTGATATTGAAGATACAACAATATCTGCTCTAGTGCCCTTCGTAACAATAGGAAGTATTTGCCTGAAATCACATCCAAAAATGACCATTTTCCCCCCAAATATTTGATTCCGATTGCATAGATCTCGTAAAGACCGCTCAACTGCTTCTACCGTGTAGCGATGGGTCATGGGAGCCTCATCCCATATGATAAGTGATGTTTCCCTGATTAGCTGTGCTAATTCAGACTGTTTAGAAATAGAACATGTAGATGTCTCATCTGCATCAATTGGTATCTTAAACATCGAATGAGCTGTTTTTCCAAAAGGTAATAATAGTGCAGCTATTCCTGAGGATGCCACGGATAGCACTATCAAGCCTTTTGATCTAAAATGTGTTACAATAGTTTTCCAAAGATAGGTTTTCCCAGTTCCCCCACTGCCATAAACAAAGAAGCAATCTCCTTCTCCGTGTTCATCAGCGTGAATAACAAATTGGAAAACTCGCATTTGATCTGTATTCAATGTTGGTAACAACATCTCAAGGTTATGTTTCTCTTGTTCTTGATCATAATCAAGCTATTCTCTGATAAATTTGTTACCAAGTTGACGCAACAGATTAGATAAAGGCAGAGGCATAGGAGGGAAGTCCCTTAAAGATCTACCATTCTTATTCAAAATCATCTCAATTTTGTAAAGTCCAAGGTCTTCTCGTTGTTCCACACTAATCTGTAAACTGTGATCTCTGAGATCCCTTTGTATTCGTCTCTGTAAATCATCAGTGAGGTCTTCCCAATGTTGTTCCCACAATCAATGAGGGTCAGACACTTCTGAGAACATTAGTATTGAACAGCACATACTTCGAAGTTCAACCCCCGTTGCCCATAGGGATGCTTCTGCTAGTGCCTCATGCCACTCATTAGCATCGTCTACCAATTCTCGTGCCAAGCAAGCTTCCTTAAAGGTTGAATATAAGATTCCGCTGACGGTTCTTAAATCCTCATATGACGTAGCTCCTTGAACAATGTGCAACAACATTCGCAGATAGTATCTCTCACCCATGTTTGGGTGAGCATAGGGCAGTCGACTGATGCATACCCTTTGTTTTTTTTTAGTCCATTTCCTCATTCCTTTATTCCATACATAATAAGAAGGGAATGTTACGTAGGTGTGACGTCTTGCTTCGGTATCTTCAATATTCGCAATGAACCATATAGTAACCTTATGTGCTCCTTCTTCCACAACTATGAAGTTCATCATGATCATTGAATACAATATGTTGTTGCCCCGGCAAGTGGTACTGCAATAGTTCAACAGATGGATAACGTTGCATGATCTCGAATTCAAATATTCTCCAAACAGCATCCACCGGTGACACATAACGACAATCCAAGTACTGTTTAATTTCATTGACATCTTCATAATTAGAAGGACCAATTCCATGTTCAGGGTTATGGACATTATCTTCGAGGACTATGGTTGCTCTGTCAGCTCCCTTATGCATGTATTTGTGAAGGTACTTAATGACCTTATTCTGTGTACACCGCTCAACATTAATATGTGCATCATATTTCACACACAGATCACGATTATACGGTATTACCCATCTGTTGTCCATTCTCTTACCACGAATCGTTACACTTCGACCATCATCCCGATGCTTGTATTTCACAAAACCATTTTCTTCAATAATGGTCGTATCACAAAAAGTCTTTGGGTAATGCTTTGTGCACGTGTTACCATCCATGCATGGAGCGTACGGGATGCCAGTGTCACATGGACCATGTATCGTATGTCTTGTAACAGTTTCGAATGCGAGGGGGTCTGTGTTTTCATCAGGGAGCTCTGCGCATATTATACGGTCGATATCTTCGGCACATGTGGGCTTATCTTTACTTGCAAGGGTTAATAATATATGGGCATGTGGTAATCCCCGTTTTTGAAATTCAATGACATGTATATCTACATATGCAATAGAGTATAGGTTATGAGGATTTAAATAAATGACCATGAATAGAGTACGATTGAGATTTTAGAATCTCCAAACTACATGACATAATTAGATAACAAGAATACCTGCTATGACTTTGCCAAAAAGATTTCTCTCTTTGAAGTCTCATTTCAGCTCTTTTAGCCTCAAGCGAAATACTCGAGCAATAATGTCTGGTCTGTAATTCGCATGTTGGCCTGGTTGTTGTGTTAAAGCTTCCTGGATTTTCGGCCAATTAGGATTGCAGGTGAATGTGATAAAAAAATCTAGATAGCCCATTTGATTACAGATGACCATTGCATCCAGAAAATGTTGTCTCACATAGTGGGGCCCACCTGTGAATGAAGCAGGTAATACTAACCTTCTCCCCTCTGCATGGGCATCATTTTCACCAGCAGTAATAGCATCTTGCAAGCCGCTGTATAATTCTGCACGAAGTGTACTTTGGTGCTTTTTTATATATAGTAACCTCCAAGCCTCAATCGCGGCATAACAATCAAGTATAAATTGAAGGAACAATCTACCGCATCGAAGTAGAATGTTTCCTTCATCAACCCTAAACTGTATGAGAAATTCATAAAATTCCCTCATTGTCACCGTTCCTCGAGCAGTGCTTGATCCCCCCACATATGCAATGTAAGCTGCCCAACCATCCGTTCCATATGGGAATAGGAGTGGGTATTGAAGAGGCATATATGATGGTTGGGTTTCATATACTCGCTGTAAACTTCCGCCTATTTTTTGGACAATAATATCCCGGTGCTCTTCGTCTCCAACGTCACCTCCGACTATGAGAGCTGCAATTTCGTCCACAGTGGCAATGTGTACTGTCTTCCAGGACGTGCTTTACTAATGCGAATGCTTAAATTAATCAAATTATCAGCCTCAAAGATATCCCGTGCATTGCGAAAAACCTTCACATAAGGATTCACAGTATCAAGCATATGTTGTAAATCTTGCAAGGTTTGCTCATCAACTCCTCATTCACTTTGTTGTCTATTTAACACATTGCATCGATTTCGCACTTCGGCATATATGTCATAGATATATAGTTGAGCAAATTTGGCAAATTTGGGTCGCTGTCCTTGTGCGGGGAGTAAAGATCCAATTCGGTGGTAATTGTTGCCACTTATTCTGAAGGAGTAAGGATCATGCCCATCCATTACTGAGTAATCAATAGACCCACCCATTGACGTGAATGATAACATGGAGTTATAAATTCTTATATTTTCAAGAAAATTGGGGTCATTCAACAATGTGTCTAGAATTGGAGGAGGTGGGGGCAACGCCGGCAACATAACACGTCCACTTTGACAACAAAGCATGAATCGAGGTTGTAAAACACTACCTCTTGCGACTCTCTCATCCAACCACATGGCCGCGCGACAGTGCCCACAGGAAACCAAAGTTCCCGTGAAATTCCAACGGTTTACGAACCTTCTTGCAGGTGGAGTGCTACGTGCAATTGCTAGTTGAATTTCTCTAGATTGTGACTGATACTGCTCACGTTCTGCGATGAAGTGCGATTGGGTGTGATCTGGATGACGCCAGCTAAATAGTCTCCATCTTGCGTTTTGTCGAGCAAGTCTCGTTCGAAGCCTTCTTATAGTGATGTTACCACTTCTGGTTGGGGTTTCCATCACTACTTTAGATTAATTATGTGCATTATTATTAGCTAAAATTTTATCATTATGGTGTTCGGTGAAGCAGATTTAATTGCACAAATAGGATATTTAGGCTCTGTCCTTTTCGTGGTTCAATTGCAATTTACCAACCTCAACCCACTTCAATCAATTTCAACCTACTTCAACCTATTTCAACCTACTTGGAAAAAAATACCAACTCCAACCTACGTCAACCCATTTCAACCCACCTTAACTAACTTCAACCCAACCCTATTTTTTATTTTTATTTTCAATTCTTATTTTGTATTTTTAAATTTTTGTTTTTATTTTTATTTGTTGTTATTTTTATTTTTTATTTTCTATTTGTATTTTTCATTTTTTATTATTTTTAATTTTTAATTTTTGTTTTTATTATTTTTAATTGTTTATTTTTAATTTTGATTTTTAATTTTTTATGTTTTTTCATTTATGTTTATTTATTTATTTTTTATTTTGTATTTTGTATTTTTAAGTTTTTATTTTCTTATTTTTGTTTTTTATTTTCCATTTTTTTCATTTTTTATGGTTTAAGTTTTTACTTTTTATTTTTTATTTTTGTGTTTTACTTTTTTTTTAGGGCTTTTAATTTTCTGTTCTATCTTTTTTTAGTTTTGTTATTTTGTTAGTTTTTATTTTCGTTGTTTTTTAAAGTCTTTAATTGTGTTATTGTTTGATTGTTTGATTGTTTTATTTTTTTATTTTATTTGTTTTTTAATTTTTTTGTAGTTACTTTTTCATTTTTTATTTTTTATTTTTTGAGATTTTTCGTAAGTTGCTTTTCATAGGTTGTTTTTTGGGAATAAAAAATTTAAAAAATTAAAAATATATACAAACAATAAAACAACAAAAACAAAGAAGAATAAAATAACAATAAGAAAATATAAAATAATAAAAACATGTGAAAATAAAAAATAAAAAACAAAAAATGGCAAAACCAAAAACAAAGAAATGAAAATAAAAAATAAAATTAAAAATTAAAAATTAAAAAATTAAAATTACAAAATAGAAAATAAAAAGCAAAAAATAAAAAATAAAAAATAAGAAGGAATAATAAAAAATAAAAAATAAAAAATTAAAAATAAAAAATAAAAAAAGAAAAAGTAAAAAAATTAAAAAAATAAAGAAATAAAGAAATAACAACTAACAAATAACAAATAAAAAAATAGGAACTACAAAATAAAAATTTAAAATTTGAAAAAATATAAAATAGAAAATAGAAAATTAAAATAAGATAAAAAATGAAAAAAATCAAACAATAAAAGAACAGAGCCTACTTCAACCCACTTCAACCTACTTCACCCTTTTACCCATCCAATTTACCCACGAAAAGAACAGAGCCTTAGTAACATGTTTTCCCCCTATATGATGTGTTATTATGAAATACAGATTTGGGAAGTATAGCAATGTTATTTACATCATAAATATTGTGATAATGTATGTAGTAACCATTGCATAGCATGGAATCGAAACGAAAAATGATATGCAAACATAATGAGTGTCGTAATACCACAAACTAACCTCCACTAATATGAAGATGAAGGGCAAGTTTGCGAACGAAACCTGCAACTGAAGAATATCCAGTAAGAATGAATATTTTTTCTATCAATAATTGAACGTAGTACTTACTACCACAAACTTGTCATTTTTGTAAAAAATAACTCTACAATCATATTTACATTATTTTGTCATATTTGAATTTTTTAAATTAGAATTGAATTACGTTGATTAGAATACAATTTATTCGTGTTGTATTTAGTGCAATAGAAAACTAATTGTAAGTATTGTAATTACTAATTATGTACAAATGTAATTTACATCATAAATATTGTGGTAATGTTTGTACGTGGAATTATTATTCTCTTAAAGTTGATTTTTAGGTTTTCCATCTTAACCAAAGGTAAGTATAGCATATATATCAAATGTTGGTTTTACTTCATGTGGACATGTACACAATCGGTTATCTGTATAACAGGTGAAAGCTCTAATGTTAATATCCATATCTTTTTTATAACGCGTACTACCCAAAATATCAATGAACAATATGTGCGTATTATTCCCACAAGGAAATTTTAAAGCAATGGAATAGAAACAAAGAAGAATGCACGAACATAATGAGTATAGTAATATGATAAACTAACCTCAACAAATATCAATATTGAGGGCACGCCTGCGAGAAAAGAATGCAAATGAAGAATAGGCAAGAAAATTAGATGGTCGCTTGTTCTTGATTGGGAGTTGACTATAAATTAAGAATAAAAAACGAACATCTTATAGTGGAAGAGTTTGGATATGTGACAATGCAAACCTTGTAATATTAATATGAAATGTAGACTGTAATAATACCTTAGTTACAAAATTAGTGAACAATTTGTTTATATAAATATCACTTTTTATAAGTTAAGATTTTCATATCCCTATCAAAAATCAAAATATTTGAACTTGACCTTTCATCTCCAACATTGAATGTCTAGTACTACTTTTGACCATCCTCAAAGCCCAATTGGATATCCATCCCAAGTTGGGGAACCAAAAAAAAAAAAAAAAGAGAAGGAATATGCATCAACTATGAAGTGGAATTTAACTATTTATGGTGCAAAACTTAAAAAAGGAGCAAAATTTTTAGAGATTATATACCGTTTTAATGAAGATATGTAATCAGAATGGTGGCGTTCAATTCCCCCCATAGAAATAATGGGCTAAAATTGATCTATGTTTGAGTAATTTACTTTAATTGCTCAACCTTATAGTTATGCTCGATTGAAAATCTAAAATAACATTATTTAATATGACTCAAATCCTGATTGACGTGAGTCAAATTTAGCCCAAATCAAAACAATAAAGTTACCTTTGTTTATAAGACATTTTTTTATATAGATCAGAATGTGTTCAAGGTGATAATGATCTCGTTTGAATTTGAACCTAATTAAAACTAGTTCCGATTTTGTTTTTTCAAGAATCTTATTAACCAACACTGAGATCTCCTTTGTGAGTTTTGAGTAATTTTTTGTTTTTTGTTGGTAATATTAACGTGAAAGATTTAATCATGATAACGCATAAGGTATAAGAAGAGTCCAAATTAGCATCCAACACTTCTGTCACAAACAACATTTGCGTGCTCTAAGTAGCCACAGTAGAGCTCATGATCAAAAATCTATCCATAAGTTATCAGACCCTTATACTTGAAGTTTTGATTAAGTATTTCTTTACCGTAGTGTTTTTAGCTAAATATTTTGGAAAAAGTCATTCTTCAAGTACAGTTTTCAATCAATTGGATATCATAGTGTAGCTGTGTATTTTGGAAAAAGTCATTCAACATATTATGGAGATGTATATTAAGCTCTTAATTATTTTTTTCCTTAAGTTACAAAAAATTAAACATATGTTGTTCAAGTAGTAAACAAAATAAAGTTGTTTACATTATTTTTATAATAACATAGTGTAGATATAGATATTAAGCTATAAATCATTGGTTTACTTAGTTAAACAAAAATATGAAAGAAATTGCTTAAAAAATTAATAAATATCATTTTCATAAGAACCTTTTTGAAAAGTTGAAAATTTTAGGTGATTTTTCTATTGTTTTGGGCAATTTTATCTAATTATAATGCAATTTTAACTAAGGACAGTTTCGTGATAAGTTTCGGATATTTGGAAGTATTTAATGATAATCAATAAGCTATTTGCACAATGCATAGCATTGTCTCTTGAAAAGAAAATGATTGAAAATCGTGATGATTAAAAACAATTTATTCATGCTAGTCATTCTTCAAGTATAGTTTGACGATATTCATAAAAATGATAAATAATAATGAAAAATACCACTTAATCATGCCCTACGTTAATAAGTTTTCATTAGGTTTTAGATGTTTGGAAGTATAACATATTATAGAGATGTATATTAAACTCTTAATCATTTTTTCCTTTAAGTTACAAAAAATTAAACATATGTTGTTCAAGTAGTAAACAAAAAAAAAGTTGTTTACATTATTGTCCATAATAACATAGTATAGATATAGATATTAAGCTATAAATCATTGGTTTGTAATAAAATGCATACGGAAACAAAAAGTAGTTTATAATAACATAGTATAGATATAGATATTAAGCTATAAATCATTGGTGTAATTAGTTAAACAAAAATATGAAAGACGTTTAATAAAATGCATACTAAAACAAAAATTAGTTTTCAATCAATTATTCTTTCGTTTGATATCGGTTTTTTGGTTTGACAAAGTTTAGACTGAAAAAGTTTTGATTAGGCTGTGGATATTTGGAAGTATAACATATTATAGAGATATATATTAAGCTCTTAATCATTTTTTTTCCTTAAGTGCCAACAAATTAAACATATGTTGTTCAGGTTGTAAACAAAAAAAAGTGATATTCAAAGGATAATGGTAGAAAAAAAGTAGTCAGCTCCAGATGGGAGAAGTAGTTACAAAAAATTTAGGGACATTTACCAAATGGGAGAAGTAGAAGATGATAATGGTAGCCAACTTATGAGGTTTGGAAATTATATATTAAAATAATCAAAGCTAAGCGCATAGTCATCATAGTGATCGAACTCATCCAAGTGCATAAACATTTAACCAAAAGATATTCAGAGAATAGAAAAGAGTAATCTATCTACCCAAATTCATTAGGATTAAATCAATTGACAATGTTACATTTGGCAGTCAAAGTAAAACTAATAATCAAAATCAAAATATTAAATTAAAACTGAAGGGATGAAACAATAGAATATCTACCACTTTGAGACAGTAATAAAAGTTAGTAGGGGGGAAAACAGTATGAGACAGTATAATCCTTGTCATCAAATGATTTCATAGACCATGTCTGAGCTAGAGAGAGCCCAAGTGCACTGAAAATATCTAAAGCAAAATAAGACATCCCTAAAAAAAAGGGCAAATGAATGTACAGCAAAATTTATTAACTTTGGAGGATTGAAGCCCCTTTCCACAATGGGGAAAAACAACTGGTGTAACAAATTCTTATCTGAAATAATAGCGGTAGACTGAGATCCACCAAATGTAACATCACACATGCCGTAATAAAGATCCACTCAAGAGCAATTCCTATTGGCATATATACTTGGTTAAGTGAAAACATCACACACGCAGTAATAAAGAACTAACAAACAATAAATCTATACTAATTCAAAACTCAAAAAGGGCTGAAAGTAAAAGAAAGAAATACCTTGGAATCCAAAAAAGAGAAGAAAGAATCCATACACATACTCAAATTAGCCTATTGAGAAGAGACCACAAATTTTGAAAAACCAATACCTAATGTTGGAGGCGATTGATGTTGAAATATAGGCTTGAGAAGATTAGATCGAATGTATCCTGCAACTCAAAAATTCAAACACTCATACAATGAATAAAATTGCCCACAAATTTATAAATGATGACTAATGAATAAATCAAAAGTTGTAAGCTTTTTTCAACGTGATTATGTTTACCTATGAAGATCAGGACGCTTGGAAAAATATGTGTTTAATAATCCAATTGATGGGTTGCATACAATATAGGAGACGCAGGAGGAGGCTATAAGATAGGGGTGAGATTGGGGGACTTGATAGTCTTCTAAAAATAAAACGACGATGCCGTATAAGAGGAATGTGAGTAGTAAGCGGTTGCTAATTCGTGAGTGTGTAGGAGAGATGTGGGGGGAAGTTTGCAAGTGCATAGGAGTCTTATGGAGGGGGAAACCATACTATAAGTTATTAAGAATTTTTTTGAAATAAAAATTAAATTAAAATAAAGATCATGTTGAACTGAAATATGCGCAACTGATTTAGAGATTATGCTGAATTAAAATATAAATTCTAGCAAATGATGTCAAATGACTTTTTTGCCGCTCAAACTACCAAACCGAGAGTCTTATGGAGAATATCCCTGGATTAGAGCAAATACCTTGCTTGCTGAAGCAAGAAGGAACCAAGCTTTGCGATATCAGAGGCCGATTCAGACCCTGCAAGTGCGAAATTTCTTGGCTTCTTATGAGAAGTTGTCTTCTTCTTTGAGATTTCACCATTCTGCTGTGTTCATTCATCAGATTGAGATCCCAGCAGCAAATAAGCATCCTTTTTTGTATTCCCCAAAGAGTCAGAAGTGGTGCATGTAGAGTGGGTTTTATCCACCAAACCGTAATCTTTATCACCAGAGGCATTCTCCTTTTTGTCATGATCACTATGAATCTCCTCCTCTCTAACTTCTTATAATCTGCAGTTTCCAAATAAAATCAAAGACGGACAAAAATCACAATCAAGCAACAAAAGTGTATTATATCTACTTCCAGTGACAATCTATTTCATGCCACATATGCAAGCAAGCACTCACAAGAACATACAAACAAAATGTTGGTTCAGGCATTTTTACAAACACCCAGTAGGTTAAATTGTACAATTCTCACAATGCAAAAACAACACTGACCACTTGAATTGATTGCAAAGCATATCCACCCAAATAGTCCCCAAAGGTTTTGCTTGACTTGGTTCCAGGAACATTATAATATTTCTTCATGATTTTTGCCAAGTATATCATCATTATAATGGGAAAAAATATATTTAGAGTAGCAATATTTAGATCGAAATACCGATGGAATCCATAGATCTAAATATTGAGATCTCGTTGTGGACTCATCTTTTATGCTTACTCCTCTGCCTGAAGCCCTTATTGAGCATAGTTCTACCCTGCATCGCCCTCGGTTTTTGCTCTGCATTGGCTCGTCTTCCCTTTTTCCTATGGAGCCCCAAGTTGCCTTCTTTTTCCTTGTGCGTGCTGTATTCTTTGGTCCTTAATTGCAGATCTACTGTATTCTTCAATCAAAGTTGTTTAATTTTAGGGTGTTAGCTCTGCATGTATGGTAATTTTAATGGTGGAATCCATAGAAATAGAAATGGAGAGATAGAGGGGGAGAGAGAGAAGAAAGCGAGTTGCATATTGGGGAAAGGCCGAGGGGTTGGCAAGTGGGAGGGGAAATATTAAGAGTTATTTATTTAGCAAATGAATGACTGGTAGTAATGGGAAGCCTGCAAATTGAGATATATGGGGATAGAGAGAAGACAAGCATGTTAATGGCAAGGAGAGAGAGAGGGGCGGGGGCGAGAGAGAGAGAGAGAGAGAGAGAAAAGAAGAGAGAGGTTGGGAAACTTCTAGGTACGTGGAATGTGGGTAGGTTGTGTTAAAATAATTATTTTATTTTTAGTAATTTCTGGGCATGCTGGGGAGAGATAGAGGAGCAGGGGAAGAGAGAGGGAGGTAGAAAAACTTCTAGTTACGTGGGATGTAGGTAGGTATATATATTAGACTGATCAATTTATTTTAAGTTGATGTGTTAAAATGAATGGCTGTTATTTATTGTTATGTATATCGAAATGTTGAAAAGTTCAAGTTAATGAGAATTTAGAAAATGATAGTTATTAAAAGATTAGAATTATATATTAGTATAGATTAAATTCGAATTATTACATGACATGATGAGATGAGTTCTGTAAGAAAGGTTGGCTTCACCTGAGACAACCTTTGGGTGGGACTTCCTAGATTGTGGCCTCAAAGACGGAGTTTTTGACAGTGAATTCTATCCTACATATTATGTTTAGCCTCTTCTTTGCCAGCATTGGTACACCTCAATTACATTAACTAAAATCTTGAAAATGTTGTCTGAAAATCCTCGCATTTTGGAGGAATTGGAGGTTAGTTTCACATTTTCCCAGCATGTCAATTAGTTAGGAGGTCATAATCATATACATACATACACACCCACATATATATATATATATATATGACTAGCAATGGAACAAGTTTTCTCATACTCTTACCTATACCCATTTTCAAAATTCATCTCCATACTTATACTCATATTCATCTGGTGTTTAAAACTATACTTATACTCATATCCATCGGGTTTTACCCTTTTTTTTACCCATATTACACCCATATGCTAGCAATTTTTATTATATCGGTTGTCGTTTGGTGGCCTAGTCGAACGTCGATTGGGGTCAACTCCTCGTCGGTTGTCATAAAGACGGGAGGGAGAGAGAGAAGGATCAATAACTGACAAGGGAGTGGCGATGCAAGAGTCTGAGTAACTCAGACTTTGAGAGTAGAGTGTAGAGACGAGAGTATGAGAAGATGGAAGTTAAGGAAAAGTTAAGTTTTTTACTTGGAAATCAACTTTAAAAAGTGGGCTTGCGCCATGTTTGATAAATTTAGCAACTCTTTTTCTTTAATTATATGGGGTAGACACAGGATGTGTTCAAGTGGATACAAGTTACGGGTGTTATATGGGGCGGTTTTGCCCATACCTATACCTCTACCCATTTATTTATACCCGTTCCAAAACTTTTTCCCTCCAATTTTAACACCCAACCGGATTTTAAATGGGGCAGATTTTGCAGGTTTTAAATGGTATGAGTTTTTTTTTTGTCAGTTTTACACACACACACACACACACACACACAGATATATATATATATATGTGTGTGTGTGTACATACACACACACACACACACACATATGTGTATACATACATTCA
>JAKOGI010003950.1:0-37665 GCA_029747015.1 Carnegiea gigantea
TCCAATGCTCTAAACATCTCACAATTGCATCGAACTCTTTGTCATAGGTGGAATACTTTCTTCTTGAATCACATAGTTTCTCACTAAAGAAGGCTAATGGCTTACCTTCTTGAGTAAGAACACCACCTATATCAACTCCAGAGGCATCACATTCAACTCGATGGAGGTCTGGTGGACATCCCTCACTTTCAGAATGTTTAGGCAAGAACCAAAAATCAAAAACAAGCCTAGACATCAAAATACACCATGCTGCCGGGTCAGATTGCACTTAGCCGTGAAATCTGGTTATGGTCACCTAATTTTGGGGTGACTTAAGTCCTTAATTTTGGTGTTCTCATAAACCCTAGGATGTTAGGTTTCTAATAAAACAAATTTCAGCCTCATTGGAGTTCATTTGCTCATCCAAAACCTATGTTTAAGTCAAACTGCCCTGAAGACAGTTTACATCCATATTTTACCAGATTTTGGTGATTACATTTCTTAATTTTACATGAGGTTTATGATGTAAAGGTCAATGGGAATGATCACACTCACTAACCTTACACCAAAGAAGACTCAAAACTCAATGTAGTCACGGGCTGAAGTGGCACGGGCGTGCCAGGGGGCACGGGTACACCGTGCCAACTTTCTGCCTGAAAGAACTAGCTTAAGCTAGTTTTGCCCGGTTTGAGTGTTCTTCTATTCTAACTGATTTTCTAGCTTTTGAGCGAGGTGAACTTGAAGGAAATGGGTATGAATGGTAGTAGGAAGAGTGGAATAAGGAAGGGGAATGAAGAACACAGTAGGTGAAGGTGAATACTTTGGAAAAAATTAAGCAAACAACTTGCTAATGATCCGGTAAGATGCAAAGGAAAGAGATAAGCTAAACTCTTGGATTGGATACAGTAATCACCACCAACCTTTGAGTCTAGGGCCCTTAATCTTGATTAAGATACAGAATCACCACTTAATCAAGGCTAAGACTCACTTGAACACCACTTAGTTTGGCCTAAACTAAGACAAGCAAGCAAGGATTTGGAGAGGAAGCTTTGAAAGCTCTCTATGGTTTTTCATTCAACAAAATCTAAAGTGTGTTTCCATTGTGGCCGTGCCTTCCCTTTTGTTGCTTGCTTTACAACCTTTCCTACTCAGCAAGCAAGTTAGGAGACACCTCACCTTACCCTCCTAGGGAGGAAAGGTGTTAATTAACTCTAATTCCCACGGTTAGAGTTAATCTGTTACAAACATACTTAATGCTAATCAAAATACACTTAAAACATCAAGGAAAGCAAGGCAAATGAAGATTACTACATAATTAACTTGTCCTTAATCTCATTCAGCTTCAAATGCAGCAAGGAAGGCATGTGCCAGCCGAAAAGTGTCCTCCCCTTTGCGGCTGTCCAATAGGAAACAAGAGAGCACCTTCCTTGTCTTCCAATGAGAATCAAGAGACATCTCTTCTTGCAGCCTTTTTTCATTGGTTGTGACCTTCCCTAGGTTGCATTGGACGTGTGCCAAACATAGAAGAGGGTGCCCATTCAGCTGAAGAGAAGGAAACCCTCTAGAGAAGGTAAAGTGCTGCTGTGATGTCAACCGGGTTCAGGGCCAGTTTTTCACCCGGTTTTCAGACTAAGTTTAACCCAAGCAAAAAGGGATATGATCTGGGTTTTAATCGTGGGGGGAAAAGTTCAAGGTGTGTAAAAACCCCCCCAATCGAGAAAGTAAGGTTAAACAAGGTTTAAGAAGGGCAATCACACCTAAACTTTCAACCGCGCAAAATGGGACCAAATCTGACCAGTTAGGAAAATGCCTTTGATCCTCTATCCTCTTGTGTGCATGATTTGAAATCAATGCTTGAACTTGAAAGCTAACATCCTGAGGATTCCAAAAATGCAAAAATAATGGCCTTAAGCCATCATATGGCTTGAGAAATCAGATGCACAAAACCGGGCTTATACTGACTGATTAACCCGTTTGTGCTATTTTCGATTCTTTGCCAAAGGTGAGCCATTTTCTTAGTTTGGGACCTTGTTCTTGGATGATTTGGACTTGATACATCTTGACCAAGGTCTTGGCTAGGTAGGACTCCATCATCCTCCCCTTGTTGAAAAGATTTGACCCTCAAATCTGGTGGGGAAGTGTCCGGATAGTAGGGGCTCAATTCAGCTACATTAAAGGTGGCTGAAACCTCAAAATCACCAGGGAGATCAATCTTATAAGCATTGTCATTGATCCTCTCCAAAACTTCAAATGGGCCTTCCGCTCGTGGCATTGATGTATATGTGGGTGGGTAAGTGAACCAAATCAAACTCCAACTCAAATAAGCCAAATTGGAAAGAGAAATGAAAGATGGATGAGATGGATGAATAACTTCACTACACAAGAAAAAGGGATAGAACAAGATCTTGTAATTGAGATAATCCTTCACGGAGCCACTCAATGACTTGACCTTGGGCTAATTCTCTTGTCTTAACCAAGGAATCACTCCAATTGGAAAAGGAATAGAACCTAGAACACCACTTGAATTAGCCAAATTCAAGATATAGAACTAGGAATTTTTGAGACACAAATGAGAATCACTCTCAAAGGTGCTTGTATTACTTTGGAAATCTCTTACAACGCTGAATGATTAGCTTCACATGCCCCTCCCCTTTTATAGACTCAGCAAAAGACAATCAAAAGACTCAAATAACTCCTAACAATTAAAACTAGCTAATGAAAAGTCTAAGAAAAATTAAAAGACACATCATAAAAGGGGGTGGGGGAGGTTACAAGGAATATTCTAGGATTTTTGCAGCTGATTACATCATTCTAGAAGCATCTAAAACGTGCACAATATCAGCCACACAAATATATGTAACCTAAGACTCTTCATATTCCCAGCATTAATCCTTGCACCTGCCTCAACTTCAACAGAGCATAACTTCCAGAATACTCGGCCAAATCACGCGTTCTTGGGCTTGTTAGAAAGCCCTGGAAATCTATTTTCCAGAATGGGCTCATTTGCTCAATTTGGATAAGCGGTTTGAAAGTTATGGCCCAAACAATACACCTATCTCAGACTGGACTGGATCAGCACAACGTATCTTTGAGTGATATTTTGCCCAATCAAATGATGTCCAAATTAAATAAACTTGGGCTTATTTGAAAGCTGAAATCTTAAACTTCAAAACCATGTGGAGCCTCAAGTTGTGGGTCCACTTGAGCTTGTCCCAAAGTGGTCACAAAAAATCGGGTTCCGCAGGGATGAATTCAGCGCCAAATTTCTAGCAAAGCTTAACCTCTTTTTGACCTCTTCATAGTGTCGTGAGTCTTTTAACTCACTTAATAAGACCAAATAAGCACACTTCCAAGCATGATCTTCTTTGACCCTTTTCTTCTTTGAAATTGGACTTGAATAAAAATGATGCATATGCAAATATGCATCATACTCCCCGGGTTGTTTTGAGTTTGTCCTCAAACTCAAAGGATTGGCAAGCTTCTCGTGAAGGGAGGCATGCTTATGAAATGGGAGCTCTTGTAGGAAGTGGCCAAAGGGCATCATTTGTAGGGTGGCATAGAGGAGGGGGATGAGAAAGACATCCAAGTGAGGACTGTCTCTGGGTTTGGGAGATGGAATAAGGTCAAAAGGCAGCACTTGAAAAGCAATATGCACAGAGGTTTGATAAAAGTGGGTGTGGGAAGGGTGAAAACTAAGGTGAGATTCGGTTGGGGAAAGAGACGTGAGTAATAGATCATTTTGTGAGGCTTTATGTGGTTTGAGGATTTGGGAAGGTTAAATGGGGGTTAATGTGATTTTGTGGGGAAAGGATAGGATATGGTCTTGCTCCTTTGGATTGAAATGAATATTTGCATGCTCTTCTTCAATTTCGTTTGGGTTTTGAGAAACCTTCTCTAAGTGAAGTATTTCTTCTTTTTCAACCTTGAGTTCAATTTCTTCTTCAAGGCTTTCCTCCTGATCGTTCTCTTCTTCCACAGCTTTCCTTTCTTCCAAGGTAATGACCGCGTTGTTTGGGCAATCCGTGGATAAGTGTCCAAGCCCTTGGCACTTGAGACACCTCCTAGGTTGTGGGGGAAAGATCATTTGTGGGTTTGGTTCTTTTTGTGGGGTGGAAGGGAATGAACCCGTGAGCTTAACGGAGATACTTTCTTCCACGGGCATGTAAGTGGATGGGTAAAAGGAACCCTTCAACTTACTACTCAATTTCTTCCAAGTTCTCACCTTTTCTTTTCCTTTCTTTTTTCGCTCAAACTTATATTTATTCCACCACTGAAGTGGACAACCTCTCAATCTTGAAATAACCACTTCGAACTTCTGTTGGTCATTAAGGATACAACAAGCAAAAACTCGTTCCACCTTAGATAACCAACCTGTGAACTCTTCATTTTCGCCATGAAATTTTGGAATTGCAAAGCAAGCATATCCAATATCAATAAGAGCTAGTTCTTTCTCCAAGTTCTTTGAAGACGGCATGAAGGATGAGGTCTAGGGTTCTTCGTGGATTGGTTTGAAACGTAAGTTGGCTGTGGCAAAGGTGGCACGGTCGTGCAAGGGGGCACGGGCAGGCCGTGCTATGCTTCGACTTGAAGAAATGCAGAAACTTACCGTGGCACGGTCGTGCTTGGTGGCACGGGGGCACCGTGCTGCTTCTCTGGTCTTCGAGACTCGGATTGCCGGTTTGTGCCTCTTTTTGTTTTTTTGTATTTTGGCTTTTTTGGGATGTATGTGGGTGTGATGTGGGTCACTTAAGAACCTTGGCTCTGATACCAATTGATGTATATGTGGGTGGGTAAGTGAACCAAATCAAACTCCAACTCAAATAAGCCAAATTGGAAAGAGAAATGAAAGATGGATGAGATGGATGAAGAACTTCACTACACAAGAAAAAGGGATAGAACAAGATTTTGTAATTGAGATAATCCTTCACGGAGCCACTCAATGACTTGACCTTGGGCTAATTATCTTGTCTTAACCAAGGAATCACTCCAATTGGAAAAGGAAGAGAACCTAGAACACCACTTGAATTAGCCAAATTCAAGATATAGAACTAGGAATTTTTGAGACACAAATGAGAATCACTCTCAAAGGTGCTTGTAGTACTTTGGAAATCTCTTACAATGCTGAATGATTAGCTTCACATGCCCCTCCCCTTTTATAGACTCAGCAAACGACAATCAAAAGACTCAAATAACTCCTAACAATTAAAACTAGCTAATGAAAAGTCTAAGAAAAATGAAAAGACTCATCATAAAGGGGTGGGGGAGGTTACAAGGAATATTCTAGGATTTTTGCAGCTGATTACATCAATCTAGAAGCATCTAAAACGTGCACAATATCAGCCACACAAATATATGTAACCTAAGACTCTTCATATTCCCAGCTTTAATCCTTGCAACTGCCTCAACTTCAACAGAGCATAACTTCCAGAATACTCGGCCAAATCACGCGTTCTTGGCTTGTTAGAAAGCCCTGGAAGTCTATTTTCCAGAATGGGCTCATTTGCTCAATTTGGATAAGCGGTTTGAAAGTTATGGCCCAAACAATGCACATATCTCAGACTGGACTGGATCAGCACAACGTATCTTTGAGTGATATTTTGCCCAATCAAATGATGTCCAAATTAAATAAAATTGGGCTTATTTTAAAGCTGAAATCTTAAACTTCAAAACCATGTGGAGCATCAAGTTGTGGGTCCACTTGAGCTTGTCCAAAAGTGGTCACAAAAAATCGGGTTCCGCAGGGATGAATTCAGCGCCAAATTTCTAGCAAAGCTTAACCTCTTTTTGACCTCTTCATAGTGTCGTGAGTCTTTGAACTCACTTAATAAGACCAAATAGGCACATTTCCATGCATGATCTTCTTTGACCCTTTTCTTCTTTGAAATTGGACTTGAATAAAAATGATGCATATGGAAATATGCATCAGGCATGAGTTTGTTTTTCCTTTTAGAAGGAAAACGTTCCTTTCTTAAATGGATCCATACCAAGACTCCTGGTTGAAAAACAATCTTTCTCCTATGCTTGTTGGCGTGTGCTTCATAGGCTGCATTAGTCTTCTCTATTCGTGCCTTCACCAACTCATGGAGCTTTTGAATTTCTTTTACTCTTTGTGTTGCATCAACATGGGGCTTTTGATCTTGGGGTCGTGATGGGGACCATCCTTTGGAAACAAGTGAAGACCAAGCCACATGCCTAAGGGACCCTACAACCACCAAAGAAGTCAAAGAGGTTCATACCATGGCCCGAGAAATCATCAAACATGCATTGTACATGCTGCCCGGTTTGGACAGAAATTGGCCCGGTTTTGCAAGCCTAATTACCCAAGCTTAGGTGGACTTAAAGGTCTGCCAAAATTACTTTTTGGAACCCTTAATATGTCAGCTTCAAAGGCATATAAAGAGTTCTAGGTTAGGTATCTAGGAAATAAGTCAATGGGAACCTTTTTCTAGAAGCAGCCGAAACTGTCCCAGTTTGCACATGCTGCACTTTTTGCCCCAAATGGCTACTCCAAATGGCGTGCAACTTGAGCCCTGTGAAAGCTGACTTCCAGAGCTTTCCAACAAGACCTATTGCAGCCAATTTGGATGAGAAACCTAGGAGTTATAGCTGTTTAAAGTTGACCCATGTGCACTGAAAAGTTGCTGACATAAAGTAAAAAGCACTTTTCAGCTTTTGTCTTTTGCTTTTTGGTCCCCCCATGCTTTTGGACGTGTAAGAGCTTGTTGGATCCTTTTTTTTTCCAGCTTGTTAAAGGTTTCCCCCACTATAAAAGGGAGGCCTTGGGCTGCCAAGAGCATACATGAACTTGCATTCAGCTTTGAGTTTTGTAAACTCTCTCAAATTCTCTTCAAAATTCCTAGTGTTATATCTTGGGTGTTTGGCAACCTCAAGTGGGTCTCTAGGTCTTCTTAATTCAACTAAGAAGGTGATTAACTTCTGTAACTTAGTTGAAGGAAGAAGATTTGCCCAAGTGTGCAAACCAAGGTGGATTATCATCACCCTTGCTAGTCCACTTGATCTATCTTGGTTCTTGATTTTCTTTTCATGTTTTCTACCCAAGTGCATTCTTGATTCACTTTAGCAAATACTTGCCTTAGTGAAGCTTGAATACATCATTTGGTATCAGAGCTTAGGCTACCCTCTTGGCCAAGCTTCCATCCCCCAAACACATACCAAACACCAAAACCACAAAACAACCCCAAACACGCTCTCTTGCATTTTCCAAACCGTGCACAACCAGAATTGTAGCACGGCCACCCCGTGCCACAGTGGCACGACCGTGCCACATTCCATTTTCAGTCAGCCCATGCCAGCAGCACAGCACGGCCTGACCGTGCCTACAAGCACGACCGTGCCTACCCCTCCCGTCCCCAAAACACAAATTCTCCACTCCAAAGCCAACATGTCCTCTAGCCTCACTCCCGAGCAAGTGGCTGAACAAGCTTTGAGAGAAAAGGCCGAGCTACAAGCCCAAGTCAAGTACCTTCAAGCACAACTTGGTCACATGATGCAAGAGAAGAGAAGGAACTTGAGAAGTCCTAGGAGTGTAAGCAAACAAGACTCGGATGACTCCGAGGAAGAAGAAAGCAACTCTCTTGAAGACTCCGGTGAGGATGTGTATGCAAGAAGACCAAGGAGGCATCATAGGCCTCAAGAGCGAAGCTACAATGACTTCAAGGTGGATATTCCTAACTTTGAAGGCCAACTTGACCCGGATGTATTCTTGGATTGGCTCCAAACTGTTGAAAGAGTCTTTGAGTTCAAAGACATCCCCGATGAAAGAAAGGTAAAGCTTGTTGCTTTAAAGCTTAGAAAGTATGCTTCCATTTGGTGGTCTAATATTGTGAGTAAAAGAGTTAGGAAGGGTAAAGGGAAGATAAGAACTTGGGAGAAAATGAAGTCCAAACTTAAGTCCAAGTTTTTGCCACCCCATTACTTGCAAGACAACTTCCTTAAACTCCACCACCTCAAACAAGGGTCTAAGAGTGTAGAAGAGTACACTAGAGAGTTTGAACAATTATTGTTGAAATGTGATTTGAAGGAGGATGAATCTCAAACTTTGATTAGATACTTGAGTGGTTTGAATGATGAAATTGCTCATGTTGTTGAACTCCACCCTTACACTTCCCTAGATGAGCTTAGTGCCTTAGCTCACAAAGTGGAGTCACAAAAGAAAGCCAAGGGTAAGGGCATGGCCTCCAAGCCTAACCCCCGTCCTTACCCATTCCAAAAGCCCTCATACTACCCTCCCAAGTCAACTCCAATCTCAAACACAAGACCCCCTCCGCCAAATCCCCCTCAAACCCCCTCAAAACAACCCCCCAAACCCAGTGACAAGAAGAGATGTTTCCGTTGTCAAGGCCTTGGACACTTTGCTTCCGAGTGTCCTAACAAAAGAGTTGTCACTTTGGCCGAGTATCAAGCTTATTGTGAGGAGCTAGATGATGAGAATGATGGGGAAGAAAAGGAGCTTTTCATGACCGAAGCTCTTGAAGAAGTCGAAGAGGGGCCCGATGAAGGAGAAATGCTTGTGATAAGAAGAGCCTTGAGTGGTATTGCTTTCCAAAATGACATGGAACAAAGGGAGAACATCTTCCACACCCGGTGTACCGTGAAGGGGAAGGTTTGCTCTCTTATTATTGATGGTGGAAGTTGTGCCAATGTTGCTTCCAAGACTCTAGTGGACAAACTCAAGCTATCGGTCTCTCCACACCCAAGCCCTTACACCATACAATGGCTCAATCAAGGTAAAGGCTTGCAAATCTCCTCTCGTTGTTTACTTAGCTTTTCAATTGGTAAAAGTTACAAGGATGAGATTTGGTGTGATATTGTGCCCATGGATGCTTGTCATGTTCTCTTGGGACGTCCATGGTTGTTTGACCGAAGTGTGATGCATGATGGTCGGTTAAACACATATACATTTGCCAAAGACCACAAAAAGATCACCCTTACCCCTCTCAAATCCAACTCACAAAAAAGGCCTCAAGACACTCCTAGCATGGATGTCTTTCTTACTACCCTACTCCATTCCCAACTCCATGAATATGATGATTTCAAGGAGTGGATTCTACTTGGCCAAGAACCGGCCGAAGCTAAGGATTCTTCCCATCCTTTGCTTTCCTCTCTCCTCAAAGATTTCCAACATGTCTTCCCTAGTGAGGTTCCCCATGGCCTCCCTCCCAAAAGAACCATACAACACAAAATTGACCTCGTCCCTGGTGCCACCCTCCCAAATAAGCCGGCCTACCGAATGAATCCCCAAGAGACTCAAGAGGTGCAACGACAAGTAGATGATCTTCTTGCCAAAGGCTTGATTCGTGAGAGCCTTAGCCCATGTGCCGTGCCGACCCTGCTTGTTCCGAAGAAAGACGGGTCAATGAGGATGTGTGTGGATAGTAGAGCGATAAACAAAATCACTATCAAATATCGCTTTCCTATTCCACGGTTGGAGGATCTCTTAGATGAGCTTCATGGAGCCACCATCTTTTCTAAGATTGATCTTAGAAGTGGCTACTACCAAATCCGGATTTATGAAGGAGATGAGTGGAAGACGGCCTTCAAAACTAAGGAGGCCTCTATGAGTGGCTTGTCATGCCATTCGGGTTGACAAATGCACCAAGCACTTTCATGAGGCTTATGAACCAAGTTCTAATGCCCCTTATCGGCAAATTTGTTGTTGTCTACTTTGATGACATATTGGTGTATAGCAAGAGTGAAGAAGAGCATGCCCATCACCTACACCAAGTCTTGAGTATCCTATCTCAAGAAGAGCTCTATGGAAACTTGGAGAAGTGCCACTTTTTCACTTCTCAAGTCATATTTTTGGGCTATGTTGTCTCGGCTCAAGGGATTCATGTTGATGAGAGCAAAATCCAAGCAATCTGAGATTGGCCCGTTCCTACTTCCATTCCATAAGTTAGGAGCTTTCATGGCCTAGCCTCTTTCTATAGGAGGTTTGTGAGAGATTTTAGCACCATTGTTGCCCCCATGACCGAGGTGCTTAAGGCCAAAAGATTTGAGTGGACCAATCAAGCTCAAAGGGCCTTTGAAGAAATCAAGTACAAGCTCACAAGTGCACCCGTTCTAGCTCTACCAAGCTTCTCCAAAGTCTTTGAGGTAGAGTGTGATGCTTCCGGTGTTGGGATAGGGGCTATCTTATCTCAAGAGAAGAGGCCCCTTGCCTTCTTTAGTGAGAAGCTCAATGATGCAAAGAGGAAGTACTCTACTTATGACAAGGAGTTCTATGCTATTGTGAGAGCTTTGGAGCATTGGAGGCACTACTTGGTGGGAGGAGAATTCATTCTCCATTCGGATCATGAGGCACTCAAATTCATACAAGGGCAACACAAGCTCAACCCAAGGCATGCAAAGTGGGTTGAGTACCTCCAAGCCTTTCATTTTGTGATCCACCACAAGTCGGGTCAACTCAACAAAGGAGCGGATGCATTATCAAGAAGGTACTCCTTACTCTCTACCTTGGAATCCAAAGTCCTTGGTTTTGAGATTGTTAAGGGGTTGTATGCCCAAGATGAAGATTTCAAGGAAACTTATGAGAAGTGCTCTATCCATGCCCACGGTCTATTTCATTTAGAGCATGGGTTTCTCTTCAAAGGGACCTGGCTATGCATACCAAGGAGTGGGTTTCGGGAACTCCTCATTCAAGAGCTCCATGGTGGGGCTTTGGCCGGACATTTTGGCATTGAGAAGACTCGCTCCATGCTCAAGGAGCACTACTATTGGCCAAGCATGTCCAAGGATGTAGAGCACTATGTGAGAAGGTGTTCTACTTGTCAACAAGCCAAGAGCCACTCTCGGCCCCAAGGTCTATACACTCCTCTCCCCATTCCTCAAGGACCTTGGGAGGATGTGAGTTTAGACTTCATCACGGGTTTGCCACGAACCCAAAGGCACAAAGATTCAATCATGGTAGTGGTGGACCGATTCTCAAAGATGGCACACTTCATAGCATGCCATACCACCAATGATGCTTCCTCCATTGCCAACCTTTACTTCAAAGAGATAGTTCGTCTCCATGGAATTCCAAGAAGCATGGTGTCGGATAGGGACACCAAGTTCCTAAGCCACTTTTGGCTTACCTTGTGGAGAAAGTTTGGCACTCACCTCAAGTTTAGCACTACATGCCACCCCCAAACCGACGGTCAAACTGAAGTGACTAATAGGACTTTGGGCACTTTGCTTAGAGTTCTAGTCAAGAAGAGCATCAAAGGGTGGGATGAGTTGCTCCCTCATGCGGAATTCGCCTTCAACCGAGCTCCAAGCAAGGCAACCACTCTTTCACCTTTCCAAGTGGTGTATGGTTACAATCCAAGGACTCCCTTAGACTTAGTTCCAATCCCAAATCCAACTAAGTTTAGTTGGGAGGCCGAGGAGAGGGCCAAAGAAATTCAAGAGCTACACACCAAGGTGAGGGAAAGAATTGAGAAATCCAATGAGCAAGCCAAGCAACGAGCCAATAAGCATAGGAAAGATGCTCAATTTCAACCGGGAGACTTGGTTTGGATTCATTTGAGGAAAGAGAGGTTCCCTAGCAAGCGCAACTCCAAGCTCATGCCAAGGTCAGATGGTCCATTTGAAGTCATTGAGAAGATTGGTCCTAATGCTTACAAGATTGACCTCCCAGGAGAGTATGGAGTCTCAGCCACCTTCAATGTGGCCGATCTTAGTCCATATTATGATGAAGATGATCAACTTCCGAGTTTGAGGTCAAACTCCAACCAATCCGGGGAGTATGATGGGGACCATCCTTTGGAAACAAGTGAAGACCAAGCCACATGCCTAAGGGACCCTACAACCACCAAAGAAGTCAAAGAGGTTCATACCATGGTCCGAGAAATCATCAAACATGCATTGCACATGCTGCCCGGTTTGGACAGAAATTGGCCCGGTTTTGCAAGCCTAATTACCCAAGCTTAGGTGGACTTAAAGGGCTGCAAAATTACTTTTTGGAACCCTTAATATGTCAGCTTCAAAGGCATATAAAGAGTTCTAGGTTAGGTATCTAGGAAATAAGTCAATGGGAGCCTTTTTCTAGAAGCAGCAGAAACTGTCCCAGTTTGCACATGCTGCACCTTTTGCCTGATATCTCCCAAACGGCTACTCCAAATGGCGTGCAACTTGAGCCCTGTGAAAGCTGACTTCCAGAGCTTTCCAACAAGACCTATTGCAGCCAATTTGGATGAGAAACCTAGGAGTTATAGCTGTTTAAAGTTGACCCATGTGCACTGAAAAGTTGCTGACATAAAGTAAAAAGCACTTTTCAGCTTTTGTCTTTTGCTTTTTGGTCCCCCCATGCTTTTGGACGTGTAAGAGCTTGTTGGATCCTTTTTTTTTTTCAGCTTGTTAAAGGTTTCCCCCACTATAAAAGGGAGGCCTTGGGCTGCCAAGAGCATACATGAACTTGCATTCAGCTTTGAGTTTTGTAAACTCTCTCAAATTCTCTTCAAAATTCCTAGTGTTATATCTTGGGTGTTTGGCAACCTCAAGTGGGTCTCTAGGTCTTCTTAATTCAACTAAGAAGGTGATTAACTTCTGTAACTTAGTTGAAGGAAGAAGATTTGCCCAAGTGTGCAAACCAAGGTGGATTATCATCACCCTTGCTAGTCCACTTGATCTATCTTGGTTCTTGATTTTCTTTTCATGTTTTTCTACCCAAGTGCATTCTTGATTCACTTTAGCAAATACTTGCCTTAGTGAAGCTTGAATACATCAGGTCGTGGGGTGAGGTCATTTGGACTTAAAGGATCGAACCCATACACCACTTTAAATGGTGAAAGACCAGTAGCTTTGCTAGGTGCTCGATTGTATGCAAACTCAGCATGGGGTAAGAGTGAATCCCAGGCCTTCGCATTAGGTTTAATCAAAGCCCTTAGGAGAGTACCTAGGGTTCGATTAGTGACCTCCGTTTGGCCATCAGTCTGAGGATGACAGGTAGTACTAAACAGCAACTTAGTACCAAGCTTTTTCCACAGGGTAATCCAGAAATGACTGAGGAACTTCGTATCCCTATCTGAAACAATGGTCTTAGGGATACCATGCAACCTTGTTACCTCTTTAAAATAGAGCTCGGCAATGTGTGTAGCATCATTGGTTTTACAGCAGGAAATGAAATGTGCCATCTTCGAAAATCTGTCTACCACCACGAAGATTGAATCCTTTCCCCTTTGAGTTTTAGGTAGACCCAAAATAAAGTCCATACTCACATCTACCCAAGGTAGGGTAGTTACGGGTAATGGCGTGTATAATCCGTGGGGTAAGGTATGACTCTTGGCTGCTTGGCACGTTCCACACCTCCTAAGGATGTCTTGAACATCCTTCTCCATCCCTGGCCAATAGTAGTGTTCCCTTAACATGGTTAAGGTCTTTGATTCTCCAAAATGACCAGCCAAGGAACCTCCATGAACCTCCCTGATGAGGAGCTCACGAGTACTGCACTTTGGAATGCATAAACGCACTCCCTTGAACAAGTAACCCTCTTGAATTAGGAAGTCTCCCTTTGGATGTTTCAAACATGCAGCGTAGAGATTCCCAAGGTCTTCATCTTCGGCGTATAAACTCTTAAGATGCTCAAAACCAAGAATAAGAGCATCTAACTGGAACATAAGGAGGTATCTCCTTGATAATGCATCTGCACCTTGGTTTAACTTACCAGACTTATGCTTAATAGTGAAGTGGAATGATTGTAGGAATTCAACCCACTTGGCATGGCGTGAGTTAAGTTTATGTTGGCCCTGAATATACTTCAATGCCTCATGATCCGAATGAAGTATAAACTCACTAGCTACCAAGTAATGACTCCAATGTTCTAGACACCGAATGATCGCATAGAATTCCTTGTCATAGGTGGAGTATTTTCTTCTTGAGTCACACAGTTTTTCACTGAAGAAGGCTAATGGCTTGCCTGCCTTAGTTAAAACTCCACCAATTCCTACTCCTGATGCATCACATTCAACCTCAAAAACTTTCTCAAAGCATGGTAGAGAAAGGACCGGTGCTTGAGTAAGTTTCTTCTTTACTTCTTCGAAGGCGGATTGAGCTTTAGGAGTCCATTGGAATGATGAACCCTTAAGCACTTCAGTCATAGGGGACATGATGGTGCTGAAGTTTCGAATAAACCTTTTGTAAAACGAAGCTAAACCATGAAAACTTCTAACATCATGTATACTTTGTGGTTGAGGCCAAGTGCGAATAGCCTCTATCTTCCCTTCATCAACTTTAATGCCTTCACTAGAAACAATGTAACCTAAGAATGTAACCTCATGAGTAAAGAAGGTACACTTCTTAAGATTACCATATAGCTGCTCACGTTCAAGGACATGCATGATCTGATTGAGATGATTTTGATGTTCTTGCTCGTCCTTGGAATAGATAAGAATGTCATCGAAGTAAACCACCACGAACTTGCCAATATAAGGTTTGAATACTTGATTCATCAACCTCATGAATGTGCTAGGAGCATTGGAAAGACCGAATGGCATAACCAGCCACTCATATAAACCTCCTTTAGTCTTGAATGCAGTCTTCCATTCATCCCCCTCTCTTATTCTGATCTGGTAGTAACCACTTCGAAGATCAATCTTGGAAAAGACTTTAGAGCCATGTAACTCGTCTAGCATGTCTTCAAGCCTAGGTATAGGATACCTATACTTGATGGTGATCTTGTTTATGGCTCTGCTGTCCACACACATGCGTTGGCTGCCATCCTTCTTGGGAACCAACAAAGCAGGCACGACACAGGGGCTTAAGGACTCACGCACAAGTCCCTTTGACATCAATTCCTCTACTTGCCGTTGAATCTCCATGGTCTCCTTTGGGTTCATTCTGTAAGCTGGCTTGTTTGGAAGAACTGAGCCAGGAATGAGGTCAATATGGTGTTGGATATCCCGTTTAGGGGGTAAACCCGGGGGTATCTCTTCTGGAAACAAGTGACAGAATGCTTGGATGAGTGATTTGGCAAATGGATGGGTTGGTAATGGGGATTCTGGTTCTTCTTTGATGCATATTTCCATATGCATCATTTTTATTCAAGTCCAATTTCAAAGAAGAAAAGGGTCAAAGAAGATCATGCATGGAAATGTGCCTATTTGGTCTTCTTAAGTGAGTTCAAAGACTCGCGACACTATGGAGAGGTCGAAAAGAGGTTAAGCTTTGCTAGAAATTTGGTGCCGAATTCATCCCTGCGGAACCCGATTTTTGTGACCACTTTTGGACAAGCTCACATGGACCCACAACTTCAGGGCCCATGTGCTTTTGAATTTTAAGATTTCAGATTTCAAATAAGCCCAAGTTTGTTTAATTTGGACATCATTTGATTGGGCAAATTATCACTCAAAGATACGTTATGCTGATCCAGTCCAGTCTGAGATAGGTGCATTGTTTGGGCCATAACTTTTAAACCGCTTATCCAAATTGAGCAAATGAGCCCATTCTGGAAACTAGACTTCCAGGGCTTTCTATCAAGCCCAAGAACGCGTGATTTGGCCGAGTATTCTGGAAGTTATGCTCTGTTGAAGTTGAGGCAGCTGCAAGGATTAATTCTGGGAATATGAAGAGTCTTCGGTTACATGTGATTGTGTGGCTGATATTGTGCACGTTTTAGATGCTTCTAGATTGATGTAATCAGCTGTAAAAATCCTAGAATATTCCTTGTAACCTCCCCCACCCCTTTTATGATGAGTCTTTTTGTTTTACATAGACTTTTCATTAGCTAGTTTTAATTGTTAGGAGTTATTTGAGTCTTTTGATTGTCTTTTACTGAGCCTATAAAAGGGGAGGGGCGTGTGAGCATTGTAGATCAGATTTCTAAGGCATTTTCAAGAGTAATTCAAGCACCTTTGAGAGTGATTCTCATTTGTGTCCCAAAAATTCCTAGTTCTATATCTTGAATTTGGCTAATTCAAGTGGTGTTCTAGGTTCTCCTTCTTTTCTTTGGAGTGATTCCTCAGAAGAGTGAAGGGAATTAGCCCAAGACCAAGGTGTGAGTGGCTCCGGAAGGATTATCTCATACTCAAAGTCTTGCACTATCCATCTCTATCCTGTTTGGTGATATTCTTCATCTTTCGCATCTTTCTCTCTTTTCATTTTGCTTAAGTTTGATTTGAGTTTGATTTGGATCACTTTCCACCCACGTATACATCAATTGGTATCAGAGCTAAGGTTCTTAAGTGACCCACATCACACCCACATACATCCCAAAAAGCCAAAATACAAAAAAACAAAAAGAGGCACAAACCGGCAATCCGAGTCTCAAAGACCAGAGAAGCAGCACGGTGCCCCCGTGCCACCACACACGACCGTGCCATATCATTTTTCCAGAAATCTTCAAGTCGAGACGGAGCACGGTGCCCCCGTGCCGCCAAGCACGACCGTGCCACTCTACTTTTCTGCATTTTCTTCAGCCGAAGCATAGCACGGCCTGACCGTGCCCCCTTGCACGACCGTGCCACCTTTGCCACAGCCAACTTTCGTTTCAAATCAATCCACGAAGAACCCTAGACCTCATCCTTTATGCCGTCTTCAAAGAACTTGAGAAAGAACTAGCTCTTATTGATATTGGATATGCTTGCTTTGCAATTCCAAAATTTCATGGCGAAAAGGAAGAGTTCGCAGGTTGGTTATCTAAGGTGGAACGAGTTTTTGCTTGTTGTATCCTTAGTGACCAAGAGAAGTTCAAAGTGGTCATTTCAAGATTGAGAGGATGTGCACTTCAGTGGTGGAATAAATATAAGTTTGAGCGAAAAAAGAAAGGAAAAGAAAAGGTGAGAACTTGGAAGAAATTGAGTAGTAAGTTGAAGGGTTCCTTTTACCCATCCACTTACATGCCCATGAAAGAAAGTATCTCCGTTAAGCTCACGGGTTCATTCCCTTCCACCCCACAAAAAGAACCAACCCCACAAATGATCTTTCCCCCACAACCTAGGAGGTGTCTCAAGTGCCAAGGGCTTGGACACTTATCCACGGATTGCCCAAATAACGAGGTCATTACCTTGGAAGAAAGGAAAGCCGTGAAAGAAGAGAACGATCAGGAGGAAAGCCTTGAAGAAGAAATTGCACTCAAGGTTGAAAAAGAAGAAATACTTTACTTAGAGAAGGTTTCTCAAAAGCCAAACAAAGATGAAGAGATCCTTGGAGAAAAAGCTTCAAGCCTAGTTGACCTACCTCTTGTTTTTGGTGACTGTGGTGATGAAGAGACCTTTGAACTTGAGGCCCAAAATTCGAGTTGAAGCAAGAAGAGATTGTGCAAGAAATTGAGCAATCCTTCACCCAAGAAGGGTGCCAAGAAGATAATGAGGTGAATTTGAGCATAACCCCAAGAATTGAAGAGCATGTAGTTAAAGACCTTGAAGTGATGAAGCCATGTAGGGGTTGCTGAAGAGTTTGAACAACTCTTGATTCAAGAAGTACGCCCTACCGAACTCCAAGCACCCGAGTTGGAGGCATGTGGGGTTATTGAAGAAGTTGAGCAACTCTTGACCCAAGAAGAATTCACCTTAACCCCCATTCAACCTTCCCAACCCCCAAGCCACAAAAGGACCGACAAGCCTTAACCCTCATTCATCCTTCCCAAACCCTTGCCCCCAAAGAAGATTTCTCACTTCCGCCTCTTCTCCTCACCAGGTATGACCCGTTTTATCATCCTCCCCTCACCCTCTTCTATATCTCTCTAGAGGTGATGCCCTGTGACCTCCTTCCCCAAAAGCTCCCATATTGTAAGCGCGACCCCTTTCTTGAGAGGCTTGCCAACCCTTTGAGTTTGAGGACAAACTCAAAACAACCCGGGGAGTATGATGCATATTTCCATATGCATCATTTTTATTCAAGTCCAATTTCAAAGAAGAAAAGGGTCAAAGAAGATCATGCATGGAAATGTGCTTATTTGGTCTTATTAAGTGAGTTCAAAGACTCGCGACACTATGGAGAGGTCAAAAAGAGGTTAAGCTTTGCTAGAAAATTTGGTGCCGAATTCATCCCTGCGGAACCCGATTTTTGTGACCACTTTTGGACAAGCTCAAGTGGACCCACAACTTGAGGGCCCATGTGCTTTTGAAGCTTAAGATGTCAGCTTTCAAAATAAGCCCAATTTTATTTAATTTGGACATCATTTGATTGGGCAAAATATCACTCAAAGATACGTTGTGCTGATCCAGTCCAGTCTGAGATAGGTGCATTGTTTGGGCCATAACTTTCAAACCGCTTATCCAAATTGAGCAAATGAGCCCATTCTGAAAACTAGACTTCCAGGGCTTTCTATCAACCCAAGAACGCGTGATTTGGCCGAGTATTCTGGAAGTTATGCTCTGTTGAAGTTGAGGCAGCTGCAAGGATTAATTCTGGGAATATGAAGAGTCTTTGGTTACATGTGATTGTGTGGCTGATATTGTGCACGTTTTAGATGCTTCTAGATGGGAATAATCAGCTGTAAAAATCCTAGAATATTCCTTGTAACCTCCCCCACCCCTTTTATGATGAGTCTTTTTGTTTTACTTAGACTTTTCGTTAGCTAGTTTTAATTGTTAGGAGTTATGTGAGTCTTTTGATTGTCTTTACTGAGCCTATAAAAAGGGAGGGGCGTGTGAGCATTGTAGATCAGATTTCTAAGGCATTTTCAAGAGTAATTCAAGCACCTTTGAGAGTGATTCTCATTTGTGTCCAAAAAATTCCTAGTTCTATATCTTGAATTTGGCTAATTCAAGTGGTGTTCTAGGTTCTCCTTCTTTTCTTTGGAGTGATTCCTCAGAAGAGTGAAGGGAATTAGCCCAAGACCAAGGTGTGAGTGGCTCCGGAAGGATTATCTCATACTCAAAGTCTTGCACTATCCGTCTCTATCCTGTTTGGTGATATTCTTCATCTTTCGCATCTTTCTCTCTTTTCATTTTGCTTAAGTTTGATTTGAGTTTGATTTGGATCACTTTCCACCCACATATACATCAATATGTATATGTGGGTGGCAAGTGAACCAAATCAAACTCCAACTCAAAATAAGCCAAATTGGGAAGAGAAATGAAAGATGGATGAGATGGATGAAGAATTTCACTACACAAGAAAAAGGAATAGAACAAGATCTTGTAATTGAGATAATCCTTCACGGAGCCACTCAATGACTTGACCTTGGGCTAATTCTCTTGTCTTCACCAAGGAATCACTCCAATTGGAAAAGGAAGAGAACCTAGAACACCACTTGAATTTGCCACAATTCAAGATATAGAACTAGGAATTTTTGGGACACAAATGAGAATCACTCTCAAAGATGCTTGAATTACTCTTGAAAATGCCTTAGAAATCTGATCTACAATGCTCACACGCCCCTCCCCTTTTATAGGCTCAGTAAAAGACAATCAAAAGACTCAAATAACTCCTAACAATTAAAACTAGCTAACGAAAAGTCTAAGTAAAACAAAAAGACTCATCATAAAAGGGGTGGGGGAGGTTACAAGGAATATTCTAGGATTTTTACAGCTGATTATTCCCATCTAGAAGCATCTAAAACGTGCATAATATCAGCCACACAATAACATGTAACCGAAAACTCTTCATATTCCCAGAATTAATCCTTGCAGCTGCCTCAACTTCAACAGAGCATAACTTCCAGAATACTCGGCCAAATCACGCATTCTTGGGCTTGATAGAAAGCCCTGGAAGTCTAGTTTTCAGAATGGGCTCATTTGCTCAATTTGGATAAGCGGTTTGAAAGTTATGGCCCAAACAATGCACCTATCTCAGACTGGACTGGATCAACATAACGTATCTTTGAGTGATATTTTGCCCAATCAAATGATGTCCAAATTAAACAAACTTGGGCTTATTTGAAATCTGAAATCTTAAAATTCAAAAGCACATGGGCCCTGAAGTTGTGGGTCCATGTGAGCTTGTCCAAAAGTGGTCACAAAAATCGGGTTCCGCAGGGATGAATTCGGCACCAAATTTCTAGCAAAGCTTAACCTCTTTTTGACCTCTCCATAGTGTCGCGAGTCTTTGAACTCACTTAAGAAGACCAAATAGGCACATTTCCATGCATGATCTTCTTTGACCCTTTTCTTCTTTGAAATTGGACTTGAATAAAAATGATGCATATGGAAATATGCATCATTCTTGCATGGTTAAGATCCACTCCTTAAAAGCCTTGAATTCATGGTTCGAAGCCCTCAAAAGAGTTTCACTAAAGGTGAGTAAACAACCAGAACGTTCATGGCCTTTTGTGGGTTTGTTCTTGAGAATTTCGGATGGTGATAATGGTTTTAGAGTAATCTTCTTGCCTCCCTTAGACAAGGAGTATGTATTCATGAAACCATCATGGGTCACCCTTCGGTCATACAACCAAGGCCTTCCCAACAATACATGGCATGCATCCATAGGTATAACATCACACCAAAGTTGGTCTTGATAGTTCTTACCAATGGATAATGAAATGAGACACCTTGAATTGACTTGAAGCCCTTTGCTTTGATTCAACCATTGTATATTGTATGGATGGGGATGGGCCGTAGCTTGCAAACCTAGCTTTTCAATCATGGTAAGGGACACCACGTTTGCATAGCTCCCACCATCAATAATCAACGAACATACCTTGCCTTGAACCGTGCACCTAGTGTGGAATATGTTTTCTCTTTGTTCATCCTTGGTGCTCTTTTGGCCGTTCAAGACTCTCCTCAAAACTAACATTTCTCCCTCATCAGCTTCCTCCTCAACTTCTTCTTGACTCTCTTCATGCTCTTCTTCAGTTTCACCTTCATTTTCACCTTCCTTTTCTTGTTCATCCACGGTTCTCCATTCGGCCAAAGTGATGACCTTGCGGTTTGGGCACTCTGAAGCAATGTGGCCTAGTCCTTGGCACTTGAAACATCTTCTAGTGCTCATAGGATTGGGGTTTGGTCGAATTGGGGCAGCTGGGGCCTTTTGTGGTGCTTGGGTTCTTTGTGGATTGAAAGGAAAGGAATTTTGTGGCTTAGAAACTGGTTGGGAACTCCCCTTGTTAAAAGGTTGGTTCCGGATTGGAGGCTTTTGATGTGGAGGTTTGAAAGTTTGCTTAGCTTTCTTTTGTTGCTCAACCTTGTGAGCAAGCACGCAAACCTCATCAAATGTGGTGTAAGCTTGTAATTCCACAACATTAGAGTACTTAGGATCAAGTCCTCCCAAGTACCTTACAATCGTTTGCTCTTCTGGTTCTTGCAAGTCACATTTAATCACAAGCTTCTCAAATTCTCTAGTGTATTCTTCAACACTAAGATTGCCTTGACTCAGATTATGAAGTTGTGAGTAACAATCTTGAACATACATGGGGGGTAAAAATCTAGCTTTCAACTTGGATTTCATTTTCTCCCAAGTTCTGATTTTGGACTTACGTTCCCTACTTCTCTTAGCACACAAGTTGGTCCACCATAAAGAAGCATACTTACGCAGTCTTAATGCCACCAACTTGACTTTCTTTTTTTCTGGAACGTCCTTGTATTCGAATACCCTCTCCACAGTGTGCAACCAGTCCAAGAAGTCTTCTGGATCAAGCTTGCCTTCATATTCTGGAATCTCAACTCTAAAATCATTAGAGTTACCTTGTCCTCTTGGCTCTTGTCGTGGCTCCCTGAATGGCTCTTCATCACTTGAGGACTCTAGGTGGTGACTGAGCACTTGCTCTCGGCCTTGCGTTGCAGAATGGAATGATTCTTCATTGAGTTTTTGCTTCTGCTTGAGGAAGACACCCAATTGCTTTCGTAAATATTCATTTTGGGCCTTGAGCTCTTGGTTAGAAGAGGTAATCTTGTGATTACTCTTCATGACAGCATCAAGCTTTTCTTCAATGCTCATACTAGTACTCATGTTTGTGTTTGAGAAATGGGATAGAAGGGAGTTTGGATGTGTGGACTCAATACCAGGCCAAAGATGAAACTCAGCTCTGATACCAAATATGATGTAAAGGTCAATGGGAATGATCACACTCACTAACCTTACACCAAAGAAGACTCAAAACTCAATGTAGTCACGGGCTGAAGTGGCACGGGCGTGCCAGGGGGCACGGGTACACCGTGCCAACTTTCTGCCTGAAAGAACTAGCTTAAGCTAATTTTGCCCGGTTTGAGTGTTCTTCTATTCTAACTGATTTTCTAGCTTTTGGGTGAGGTGAACTTGAAGGAAATGGGTTTGAATGGTAGTAGGAAGAGTGGAATAAGGAAGGGGAATGAAGAACACAGTAGGTGAAGGTGAATACTTTGGAAAAAATTAAGAAAACAACTTGCTAATGATCCAGTAAGATGCAAAGGAAAGAGATAAGCTAAACTCTTGGATTGGATACAGTAATCACCACCAACCTTTGAGTCTAGGGCCCTTAATCTTGATTAAGATACAGAATCACCACTTAATCAAGGCTAAGACTCACTTGAACACCACTTAGTTTGGCCTAAACTAAGATAAGCAAGCAAGGATTTGGAGAGGAAGCTTTGAAAGCTCTCTATGGTTTTTCATTCAACAAAATCTGAAGTGTGTTTCCATTGTGGCCGTGCCTGCCCTTTTGTTGCTTGCCTTACAACCTTTCCTACTCAGCAAGCAAGTTAGGAGACACCTCACCTTACCCTCCTAGGGAGGAAAGGTGTTAATTAACTCTAATTCCCACGGTTAGAGTTAATCTGTTACAAACATACTTAATGCTAATCAAAATACACTTAAAACATCAAGGAAAGCAAGACAAATGAAGATTACTACATAATTAACTTGTCCTTAATCTCATTTAGCTTCAAATGCAGCAAGGAAGGCATGTGCCAGCCGAAAAGTGTCCTCCCCTTTGCGGCTGTCCAATAGAAAACAAGAGAGCACCTTCCTTGTCTTCCAATGAGAATTAAGAGACATCTCTTCTTGCAGCCCTTTTTTCATTGGTTGTGACCTTCCCTAGGTTGCATTGGACGTGTGCCAAACATAGAAGAGGGTGCCCATTCAGCTGAAGAGAAGGAAACCCTCTAGAAAAGGTAAAGTGCTGCTGTGATGTCAACCGGGTTCAGGGCCAGTTTTTCACCCGGTTTTCAGACTAAGTTTAACCCAAGCAAAAAGGGATATGATCTGGGTTTTAATCGTGGGGGGAAAAGTTCAAGGTGTGTAAAAACCCCCCCCAATCGAGAAAGTAAGGTTAAACAAGGTTTAAGAAGGGTAATCACACCTAAACTTTCAACCGCGCAAAATGGGACCAAATCTGACCGGTTAGGAAAATGCCTTTGATCCTCCATCCTCTTGTGTGCATGATTTGAAATCAATGCTTGAACTTGAAAGCTAGCATCCTGAGGATTCCAAAAATGCAAAAATAATGGCCTTAAGACATCATATGGCTTGAGAAATCAGATGCACAAAACCGGGCTTATGCTGACTGATTAACCCGTTTGTGCTGTTTTCGATTCCTTGCCAAAGGTGAGCCATTTTCTTAGTTTGGGACCTTGTTCTTGGATGATTTGGACTTGATACATCTTGACCAAGGTCTTGGCTAGGTAGAACTCCATCAGTTTAGGTGTTCAAATTTTGCATCCCTAGAAAGCTTAAGATCTTAGCTTTCATGTCCAATTGGAATTACCAGATTTGGAGTTCAATTGGTCAATGAACGAAGCTCATTTTCAGTCCTATGCTGTTTTGGACTAGATTCTGCACGGTTCGAGTATTCAGCTTATTTCAAGGGCCAAATGACGTCCAAATGCTTTGATTCAAAAAGGAGGGTATTCTAGACATCTAAGGATTCCTTCCATGCAAGGAAAGCTCAGATTACTCGGCATTTGAATGTCAACCAGACAGAACAAAACCAGGCAGAAACGGACACCTTGACACCCGGTTACTTAGCTAAGTGGTTTTCCCTCCTAAGTGGGTTTGCTTGAGGTGTGTGCTTGCCTAATTGGTCATTTTGAGCTGCTTGGTAAGCTTCCACCCAGACACATAGGGGTGAGACACGTGGTGTAAGAAGAAACCTCTATTTTGCAAGCTATCAACCGGCCTGATGTAGATGTGGGTGGTAAGTGAACCAAATCAACTCAAACTCAAACTAAACAAGAATCAACCAAAGAAAAGTGAATATGGTGGAATATAGTTTGAGATGGTTTGAAGAATAATAACAAAAAGAACAAGGATAAACAAGACCTTGTAATTAAGATAATCCTTCACGGAGCCACTCAATGACTTGGTCTTGGGCTAATTCTCTTGTCTTAACCAAGGAATCACTCCAATTAGAAAAGGAAGAGAACCTAGAACACCACTTGAATGAGCCAAATTCAAGATATAGAACTAGGAATTTTGAGACACAAATGAGAATCACTCTCAAAGGTGCTTGTATTACTTTGGAAATCTCTTACCATGCTGAATGATTAGCTTCACATGCCCCTCCCCTTTTATAGACTCAGCAAAAGACAATCAAAAGACTCAATTAACTCCTAACAATTAAAACTAGCTAATGAAAAGTCTAAGAAAAATGAAAAGACACATCATAAAAGGGGGTGGGGGAGGTTACAAGGAATATTCTAGGATTTTTTGCAGCTGATTACATCAATCTAGAAGCATCTAAAACGTGCACAATATCAGCCACACAAGTATATGTAACCGAAGACTCTTCATATTCCAAGCATTAATCCTTGCAACTGCCTCAACTTCAACAGAGCATAACTTCCAGAATACTCGGCCAAATCACGCGTTCTTGGGCTTGTTAGAAAGCCCTGGAAGTCTATTTTCCAGAATGGGCTCATTGGCTCAATTTGGATAAGCGGTTTGAAAGTTATGGCCCAAACAATGCCCCTATCTCAGACTGGACTGGATCAGCACAACGTATCTTTGAGTGATATTTTGCCCAATCAAATGATGCCCAAATTAAACAAACTTGGGCTTATTTGAAAGCTGAAATCTTAAACTTCAAAACCATGTGGAGCCTCAAGTTGTGGGACGACTTTAGGTAGGCCAAAAGTGCACACAAAAAGCGGGAAATTTCTGGATGAAGGCGGAACTACCTCTTCGGGTATGAACGCCAATTTCCGGCAAAGTTTTGCAACTTCTTTGACTTCTTCATGGTGTCTAAAGTCCTTGAACTCGCATAATAAGAGAAAATATGAGAGTTCCCATGCACGCTCTTGTTTGACACTTTTCTTTTTGGAAGTTGACCTTAAATAAAAATAAAAATAAAAATGATGCATATGGGAATATGCATCATACTCCCCGGGTGGTTTTGTGTTTGTCCTCAAACTCAATGGGTTAGCAAGCTTCTCAAGAAAGGAGTCACGCTCACAATATGGGAGCTTTTGGGGAAGGAGGTCACAGGGCATCACCTCTAGAGAGATATAAAAGAGGGTGAGGGGAGGATGATAAAACGGGTCATACCTGGTGAGGAGAAGAGGCGGAAGTGAGAAATCTTCTTTGGGGGCAAGGGTTTGGGAAGGATGAATGAGGGTTAAGGATTGTCGGTCCTTTTGTGGTTTGAGGGGTTGGGAAGGTTGAATGGGGGTTAAGGTGAATTCTTCTTGTGTCAAGAGTTGCTCAACTTCTTCAATAACCCCACATGCCTCCAACTCGGGTGCTTGGAGTTCGGTAGGGCGTACTTCTTGAATCAAGAGTTGTTCAAACTCTTCAGCAACCCTGCATGGCTTCATCACTTCAAGGTCTTTAACTACATGCTCTTCAATTCTTGGGGTTATGCTCAAATTCACCTCATTATCTTCTTGGCACCCTTCTTCGGTGAAGGATTGTTCAATTTCTTGCACAATCTCTTCTTGCTTCAACTCGGATCTTTGGGTCTCAAGTTCAATGGTCTCTTCATCACCACAGTCACCAAAAACAAGAGGCAGGTCAACTAGGCTTGAAGCTTCCTCTCCTTGGATCTTTTCATCTTTGTTTGGCTTTTGAGAAACCTTCTCTAAGGGAAGTATTTCTTCTCTTTCAACCTTGAGTTCAATTTCTTCTTCAAGGCTTTCCTCCTGATCGTTCTCTTCTTCCACGGCTTTCCTTTCTTCCAAGGTAATGACCTCGTTGTTTGGGCAATCCGTGGATAAGTGTCCAAGCCCTTTGCACTTGAGACACCTCCTAGGTTGTGGGGGAAAGATCATTTGTGGGGTTGGTTCTTTTTGTGGGGTGGAAGGGAATGAACCCGTGAGCTTAACGGAGATACCTTCTTCCATGGGCATGTAAGTGGATGGGTAAAAGGAACCCTTCAACTTACTACTCAATTTCTTCCAAGTTCTCACCTTTTCTTTTCCTTTCTTTTTTTGCTCAAACTTATATTTATTCCACCACTGAAGTGCACAACCTCTCAATCTTGAAATAACCACTTCGAACTTCTGTTGGTCATTATGGATACAACAAGCAAAAACTCGTTCCACCTTAGATAACCAACCTGTGAACTCTTCCTTTTCGCCATGAAATTTTGGAATTGCAAAGCAAGCATATCCAATATCAATAAGAGCTAGTTCTTTCTCCAAGTTCTTTGAAGACTGCATGAAGGATGAGGTCTAGGGTTCTTCGTGGATTGATTTGAAACGTAAGTTGGCTGTGGCAAAGGTGGCACGGTCGTGCAAGGGGGCACGGGCAGGCCGTGCTATGCTTCGGCTGAAGAAAATGCAGAAAAGTAGAGTGGCACGGTCGTGCTTGGAGGCACGGGGGCACCGTGCTGCTTCTCTGGTCTTCAAGACTTCGGATTGCCGGTTTGTGCCTCTTTTTTTTTTTTGTATTTTGGCTTTTGGGATGTGTTTGGGTATGATGTGGGTCACTTAAAAGCCTTGGCTCTGATACCAATTGATGTAGATGTGGGTGGTAAGTGAACCAAATCAACTCCAACTCAAACTAAACAAGAATCAACCAAAGAAAAGTGAATATGGTGGAAGATAGTTTGAGATGGTTTGAAGAATATTAACAAAAAGAACAAGGATAAACAAGACCTTGTAATTAAGATAATCCTTCACGGAGCCACTCAATGACTTGATCTTGGGCTAATTCTCTTGTCTTAACCAATGAATCACTCCAATTGGAAAAGGAAGAGAACCTAGAACACCACTTGAATGAGCCAAATTCAAGATATAGAACTAGGAATTTTGAGACACAAATGAGAATCACTCTCAAAGGTGCTTGTATTACTTTGGAAATCTCTTACAATGCTGAAATGATTAGCTTCACATGCCCCTCCCCTTTTATAGACTCAGCAAAAGACAATCAAAAGACTCAAATAACTCCTAACAATTAAAACCTAGCTAATGAAAAGTCTAAGAAAAATGAAAAGACACATCATAAAAGGGGGTGGGGGAGGTTACAAGGAATATTCTAGGATTTTTGCAGCTGATTACATCAATCTAGAAGCACCTAAAACATGCACAATATCAGCCACACAAATATATGTAACCTAAGACTCTTCATATTCCCAGCATTAATCCTTGCAACTGCCTCAACTTCAACAGAGCATAACTTCCAGAATACTCGGCCAAATCACGCGTTCTTGGCTTGTTAGAAAGCCCTGGAAGTCTATTTTCCAGAATGGGCTCATTTGCTCAATTTGGATAAGCGTTTTGAAAGTTATGGCCCAAACAATGCACCTATCTCAGACTGGACTGGATCAGCATAACGTATCTTTGAATGATATTTTGCCCAATCAAATGATGTCCAAATTAAACAAACTTGGGCTTATTTGAAAGCTGAAATCTTAAAATTCAAAACCATGTGGAGCCTCAAGTTGTGGGACCACTTTAGGTAGGCCAAAAGTGCACACAAAAAGCGGGAAATTTCTGGATGAAGGCGGGACTACCTCTTTGGGTATGAACGCCAATTTCCGGCAAAGTTTTGCAACTTCTTTGACTTCTTCATGGTGTCTAAAGTCCTTGAACTCGCATAATAAGAGGAAATATGAGAGTTCCCATGCACGCTCTTGTTTGACACTTTTCTTCTTGGAAGTTGACCTTAAATAAAAATAAAAATAAAAATGATGCATATGGGAATATGCATCACGGCCACTCAAACCACACATGGCAGCCATGCATTCATCCATCTTTTGATGTGGCAGCCATGCATTACATGCCCTTCTTGCTAGGAAAATGAGTGTTCTAAGTTACTTCAAGCTTAGGACAAGTGTTAGAGAGCTAAATCATGTATTTTAAAGCTTAAGCATTCGAATTAGTCTAGCTTAGCTCAAATCGTGTGATTGTTTAAGTTAAGCTAAATGAGTAGCTTTCCTAGCTAGCAAGGAAATCATGTATGTTCAAGGCTATTTAAAGCCGTACTGGTTCATTTTGTAAAATAGATGCTTGAATTTCGAATTAAAGAAGAGAGACTTTGTGTGTTGAGTTTCCCTTAAACACTTAACTTGCTTATCCTTAATTAGGCCGATTAAGGTGGTGACCAAGTGAGTCTTAATATTTGGTTAGGTGGTGTATCTTATCCTAATCATAGATTAAGGGCCCTAAGCTAAGTGATTAGTGGTGTATCTTATCTAATCATCTAATTTAGAACCATCCAAATTCATTGAAGACACTTGAAGTTCTCAAAGTTTGCTTTCGGGTGCCTCTAAATCGAGAGCTTACTTTGTGTACTTGTTTGCGTTCTTCTTCATTCTTATCCCACTCCACACTTTCTTTATCCTTCCCTTATTCCTTTCCATACATATTCAAGGCCAAGGCATACCTCTTTGAATCAGCCATAACCCCAAGCACAAAGCTTCTTCCAACCGCGCCTAGTGTGCATCTTAAGCCGCGGCAGCCAGCAATTTGGCACGGTGTGGCCGTGCCTATAAGCACGACCGTGCCACCCCTCTGGTCGTGCATTCTCACTAGTTTCCTTTGTGTTCTTGGTGTGAGTTGGTTTGGGTTGTTCCTTCCTGATGTACCTGCCGAGGGTTCAAGCTAATACTCAAGTTAAGAGTGAAAGCTTACAAACCAAGGTAGATACAATCAAGGGAAAACCAAGGAAAGTGGACACATAATATGATGGTTGTGAAGCATCAAACATGTAAGGGAGGAATGGAACTTAGAATCAAGTGATTCTAAATGAGAAAACAAATAGAATTTGATGTGAATTGATGTATGTCTCAAGGGATGGAAGGAACCAAGTAGCAAGCTACCAAGTACACGAAGCTAGCAAGTGAAATCAACACGAAAGGGGGACGTTCAAGGGAGGCACGGTCGTGCCTATAAGCACGGTATGGCCGTGCCAACTTGCTGCCATGTTCGTCAAGTTTAGTGGTGTTTCACGGTTTGAGATGGGCTTAGTGTTTGGGTTGGAAGCTAAATCAAAAGGGATACCTTTAGCCTGGGTCAAGCATGAAAATGGATGTAAGAAGGGTTATGGTTGTGTGGAATGGAAAGAAGAATCAAAGTTAGGAATTACTAACTCAAGATTAAGCTAGCAAACTCACTTTAACTCTCTTTGAACACTTGAGATAAAACACCAAATGAGATAGAACTAAACTTGAAGAATGGATACAGAACCACCACCAAACTCAAGTTTAGGGCCCTTAAACTATGATTAAGATACAGATATCACCACTTAATCAAGATTAAGACTTCACTTGAACACCACCTTAATCGGCCAAAATTAAGGATAAGCAAGCTAAGTGTTTGGAGTGTGCCTAAGCACCGAAAGCACAATGCTCTCAACTTTTAGTTTGATTCAAATCTGGTATATCTCATACAAAGGGCGTGCAAGCTCTTTAAATAGAGCTAAGCTAGCAAGCAAGCACACACACAAGCACCTTGACCTTTCCCTCCTAGTGAGGAAAGGTATTACGAACTAAACAAGCTGATTTGTGCTAATCTAAAATACAAGCTTGCTTAAACTAATCTAATACACTCTAAACATAAAGTAAAACAATACTAATATGTATTATACATTAATCTACTCTTAAACTAAGCTAAAACATGCTGAAGAGTTGCTGAATTCCCATTGGATAGCCGAAAAGCAAGTGTTACTTTACGGCTAGCCAATCACACGCAAGAGACCAAAAGATGGCTGCTTGTCCTTCATTGGTTGAGCATTTCAAGGCAGCATCCTATCTTGAGAGGGCTTAGGGACGTGTGCCAAGCCTAGGAAAGTGTGCCAAATCTGCTGAGTTGAAGGAAACCCACCGGTGAAGGCAAAAATAAACCGGGACAGCAAACCGGGTTCAAGGACAGTTTCTGGCCGGTTTTGGGACTAGGATTAGGCTTAGCAAAAGTGATGATGATTCGGTTTTCAGGCCATGGGGGGTCACTTTGGGATGTGTATAAACCCCCCCACAAAGAAATCAAGGTTGTGACATGTTTAAGTAAGGTAATCAGACTTAAACATTTTACCGCGCAGATTAGAGCTTAATCTGACCGGTTTGGAAAAAGTCCTTGATCTCTCATCCTCTTGTGGGTATGATTGACAACTAATGCTTGGACCTGAAGGTAGACATCATGAGGATTCCAAAAATGTATAATTCCAAGACTTAAGCCATCATATAGCTTGAGTTATGAAGTAACCAAAACCGTGCATAATCAGGTCCTGCTGGGCAGTTTGGACACCTTAGGTTTAATTGCTAATTTGAATGGGCAAATGAAGTCCAAATTGGATGAAACTTGTTTTGCTGTAAAGCGGACTTCTTGAACCTCAAATCCATAGAAAAATATTAGACTTAAACCTTGAGGATGCTTGATGAATTAAGCACACAAAAGTGGGTTAGCTGCTAGATTTAACCCTTGCCCTGCAGTTTCAATGTTTAATCAAAACTTGGATGATTTATTCATCCTTAAACCAGGATAATAAGATTACCTAATTGATTTGATTCCTTTTTAACAAAAGGGATGGAGGGATTTCCATCATACTCCCCTTGTTAAAAATGATTTGCCCTCAAATCATAGTAGGTAATGAACTCCTCTTTTGCTTCCATTCTGGTTGAAATAAAATCAACCATGAAAACAAGTCTCTTTTGAACTTAGAGACTCTTTTCTTTACCTGCCCCTTGTTGATTGGAATGGTGGGCGTAGGGGACTCCTTGAACATGATTGGAACCACTTTCCCACATGCTCTTAACCCAGGATTAGGAACTGTAAGGAATGATTCTGAATTGAATTGACAGAAGGTTCGTTTGAGTGCTTTGGGTGTGGGTGGAATGGGGGAAAAGGTTGATGGTTCACCAAAGGTCATGAAAAGAATACTTCGATTCTCTTTGTATTTTGGTGGGTGGTAAGTGTCCAAGGTGAGCATTTCACCTTCATCCGCCTCAATCACTATCTCCTCAAGATCATCTTCTTTATCCTCTTTCTTTTCCTCTTCTATTTCGACCTCCTCAGTTGCCTTCCATTCAGCCAAGGTAACATATCTTCGGTTTGTACAATCTGATGCTAAGTTGATGCATTTCCATATGCATAATTTTTATTCAAGTCCAATTTCAAAGAAGAAAAGGGTCAAAGAAGATCATGCATGGAAATGTGCCTATTTGGTTCTTCTAAGTGAGTTCAAAGACTCGCGACACTATGGAGAGGTCAAAAAGAGGTTAAGCTTTGATAGAAATTTGGTGCCGAATTCATCCCTGCGGAACCCGATTTTTGTGACCACTTTTGGACAAGCTCAAGTGGACCCACAACTCGAGGGTCCATGTGCTTTTGAAGTTTAAGATTTCCGCTTTCAAATAAGCCCAAGTTTGTTTAATTTGGACATCATTTGATTGGGCAAAGTATCACTCAAAGATACGTTGTGCTGATCCAGTCCAGTCTGAGATAGGTGCATTGTTTGGGCCATAACTTTCAAACCGCTTATCCAATTGAGCAAATGAGCCCATTCTGGAAAATAGACTTCCAGGGCTTTCTAACAAGCCCAAGAACGCGTGATTTGGCCGAGTATTTTGGAAGTTATGCTCTGTTGAAGTTGAGGTAGTTGCAAGGATTAATGCTGGGAATATGAAGAGTCTTCGGTTACATATACTTGTGTGGCTGATATTGTGCACGTTTTAGATGCTTCTAGATTGATGTAATTAGCTGCAAAAAATCCTAGAATATTCCTTGTAACCTCCCCCACCCCTTTTATGATGAGTCTTTTCATTTTTCTTAGACTTTTCATTAGCTAGTTTTAATTGTTAGGAGTTATTTGAGTCCTTTGTTTGTCTTTTGCTGAGTCTATAAAAAGGGGAGGGGCGTGTGAAGCTATTCATTCAGCATTGTAAGAAATTTGCAAAGCAATACAAGTACTTTGAGTGTGTTTCTCAAAAGTGCAACTAAATTCCTAGTTCTATATCTTGAATTGTGGCAAATTCAAGTGCTGTTCTAGGTTCTCTTCCTTTTCCAATTGGAGTGATTCCTTGGTTAAGACAAGAGAATTAGCCCAAGGTCAAGTCATTGAGTGGCTCCGTGAAGGATTATCTCAATTACAAGGTCTTGTTCTATCCCTTTTTCTTGTGTAGTGAAGTTCTTCATCCATCTCATCCATCTTTCATTTCTCTTCCCAACTTGGCTTATTTTGAGTTGGAGTTTGATTTGGTTCACTTGCCACCCACATATACATCAATTGGTATCAGAGCCAAGGTTCTTAAGTGGCCCACATCACACCCACATACATCCTAACAAGCCAAACATACAAAAAAAAAAAAACAAAAAAAAAAAGAGGCACAAACCGGCAAACCCAGTCTCGAAGACCAGAGAAGCAGCACGGTTCCCCCGTGCCATACCACACGACCGTGCCATATTCATTTTCCAGAAATCTGCAAGCCGAGACGTAGCACGGTGCCCCCGTGCCACCAAGCACGACCGTGCCACGGTAATTTTCTGCATTTCTTCAAGTCGAAGCATAGCACGACCTGCCCGTGCCCCCTTGCACGACCGTGCCACTTTCCCTGCTGCCTATTCTTCCTTCAAAGCATCTCCAACATGTCTACAAAGTCCACAAGAAGCGACCAAGCACGTGTGGAAGAATTAAAAGCGCAAGTCACCTATCTTCGAACTCAACTTGGGCAACTTTTGGAGGAAAAACGAAGGTGGGTTCATAGCCCCCCTCCCTCTCGTCCTCATGAACCGGTGGTCGAATTGGAAGAAGAAGTCTTTCAATCCCGAGCCAATTCTAATGACGAAGAAGCCCCAAGGAGACGAAGGCAAGGAGGCAATATTGGTGGTGTCCGAATTGACATCCCCGAATTTGAAGGCCAACTTGACCCGGACTTATTTCTCGATTGGTTGCACACCATTGAGAGGATTTTTGAATATGAGGACATTCCGGAGGGCAAGAAGGTGAAACTCGTAGCCCTTAAACTCCGCAAATATGCTTCAATCTGGTGGGCTAACCTTGGAGCGAAAAGAGCAAGGAATGGAAAGGGAAAATCAGAACTTGGGCCAAAATGAAAGAAAAACTCAAGGCCAAGTTTCTTCCCTCTCACTATGTGCAAGACAATTATCTCAAGCTCCATCGACTCAAGCAAGGATCCAAGAGTGTGAAAGAATACACTCGGGAGTTTGAACAACTCCTACTCAAATGCGACTTGAAAGAAGATGACTCTCAAACCTTGGTAAGATACTTAACCGGTCTTGATGAGTCCATTGCTCATATAATTGAGTTGCAACCTTACTCATCCCTAGATGACTTGAGTTCTCTAGCCTATAAGGTAGAGCAACAAAAGAAATTTAAGGAAAAGAGCATCTTTTCCAAGACTCCTTCCCGTCCTTTTTCTCAAGAATCACCTTACTTTCCCCCCCAAATTCAAACCCCCTCACCCGCCAAAAGTGTCCCTCCCATCACCCCTCCACCTCCCACAAAAGTGCCCTCACGGCCAAAAGACCAGGATCGTTGTTTCCGTTGTCAAGGTATGGGACATTTTGCCTCTGAGTGTCCTAACAAGAAGATTGTTTCCCTGGCTGAGTACCAAGCTTCTTTTGAGGAGCATGACCATGAAGAAGAGGAAAGTTTGGAGGAAAAAGAAGAAGAGGTTATCATAGGCCCCGATGAAGGTGAGTTGCTTGTCATTAGGCGAGCATTGAGCGGATTTGCTACTCAAGAAGGCTTGGAGCAAAGAAAGGCGATTTTCCACACAAGGTGCACTATTCAAGGGAAAGTTTGTACCCTCATCATCGATGGAGGTAGTTGTACAAATGTTGCATCCAAAACCATGGTGGACAAGCTCAAACTTGAAACTACACCCCATCCTAAGCCTTATAGCATCCAATGGCTAAATCAAGGCAAAGGTATAAACATTTCTCATCAGTGCCTCATTTCTCTTTCTATTGAAGACCGCTATAAGGATGAGATATTGTGTGACATTCTTCCTATGGATGTAAGCCATATATTGTTGGGTAGACCATGGATGTTTGATCGCCATGTAATTCATCATGGGCGCCTCAACACCTACTCCTTTATTAAGCATGAGAAGAAAATCATCTTAACCCCTATTCCATCGTGCCAAAGCCCCAAGCCATAAAAGGACCGACAAGCCTTAACCCTCATTCATCCTTCCCAAACCCTTGCCCCCAAAGAAGATTTCCCACTTCCTCCTCTTCTCCTCACCAGGTATGACCCGTTTTATCATCCTCCCCTCACCCTCTTCTATATCTCTCTAGAAGTGATGCCCTGTGACCTCCTTCCCCAAAAGCTCCCATATTGTAAGCGCGACCCCTTTCTTGAGAGGCTTTCCAACCCTTTGAGTTTGAGGACAAACTCAAAACAACCCGGGGAGTATGATGCATATTTCCATATGCATAATTTTTATTCAAGTCCAATTTCAAAGAAAAAAAGGGTCAAAGAAGATCATGCATGGAAATGTGCCTATTTGGTCTTCTTAAGTGAGTTCAAAGACTCGCGACACTATGGAGAGGTCAAAAAGAGGTTAAGCTTTGCTAGAAAATTGGTGCCGAATTCATCCCTGCTGAACCCGATTTTTGTGACCACTTTTGGACAAGATCACGTGGACCCACAACTTGAGGGTCCATATGCTTTTGAAGTTTAAGATTTCAGCTTTCAAATAAGCCCAAGTTTGTTTAATTTGGACGTCATTTGATTGGGCAAAATATCACTCAAAGATACGTTGTGCTGATCCAGTCCAGTCTGAGATAGGTGCATTGTTTGGGCCATACCTTTCAAACCGCTTATCCAAATTGAGCAAATGAGCCCATTCTGGAAAATAGACTTCCAGGACTTTCTAACAAGCCCAAGAACGCGTGATTTGGCCGAGTATTCTGGAAGTTATGCTCTGTTGAAGTTGAGGCAGTTGCAAGGCTTAATGCTGGGAATATGAAGAGTCTTCGGTTACATATACTTGTGTGGCTGATATTGTGCACGTTTTAGATGCTTCTAGATTGATGTAATCAGCTGCAAAAATCCTACAATATTCCTTGTAACCTCCCCCACCCCTTTTATGATGAGTCTTTTCATTTTTTCTTAGACTTTTCATTAGCTAGTTTTAATTGTTAGGAGTTATTTGAGTCCTTTGTTGGTCTTTTGCTGAGTCTATAAAAAGAGGAGCGGCGTGTGAAGCTATTCATTCAGCATTGTAAGAAATTTCCAAAGCAATACAAGTACTTTGAGTGTGTTTCTCAAAAGTGCAACTAAATTCCTAATTCTATATCTTGAATTTTGGCAAATTCAAGTGGTGTTCTAGGTTCTCTTCCTTTTCCAATTGGAGTGATTCCTTGGTTAAGGCAAGAGAATTAGCCCAAGGTCAAGTCATTGAGTGGCTTCGTGAAGGATTATCTCAATTACAAGATCTTGTTCTATTCCTTTTTCTTGTGTAGTGAAATTCTTCATCCATCTCATCCATCTTTCATTTTCTCTTCCCAATTTGGCTTATTTTGAGTTGGAGTTTGATTTGGTTCACTTGCCACCCACATATACATCAATTGGTATCAAAGCCAAGGTTCTCAAGTGACCCACATCACACCCACATACATCCCAAAAAGCCAAACATACAAAAAAAAAAAAACAAAAAAAAAAAGAGGCACAAACCGGCAAACCCAGTCTCGAAGACCAGAGAAGCAGCACGGTGCCCCCGTGCCATACCACACGACCGTGCCATCTTCATTTTCCAGAAATCTGCAAGCCGAGACGCAGCACGGTGCCCCCGTGCCACCAAGCACGACCGTGCCACGGTAATTTTCTGCATTTCTTCAAGTCGAAGCATAGCACGGCCTGCCCGTGCCCCATTGCACGACCGTGCCACTTTCCCTGCTACCTATTCTTCCTTCAAAGCATCTCCAACATGTCTACAAAGTCCACAAGAAGCGACCAAGCACGTGTGGAAGAGTTAAAAGCGCAAGTCACCTATCTTCGAACTCAACTTGGGCAACTTTTGGAGGAAAAACGAAGGTGGGTTCATAGCCCCACTCCCTCTCGTCCTCATGAACTGGTGGTCGAATCGGAAGAAGAAGTCTTTCACTCCCGAGCCAATTCTAGTGACGAAGAAGCCCCAAGGAGACGAAGGCAAGGAGGCAATATTGGTGGTGTCCGAATTGACATCCCCGAATTTGAAGGCCAACTTGACCTGGACTTATTTCTCGATTGGTCGCACACCATTGAGAGGATCTTTGAATATGAGGACATCCCGGAGGACAAGAAGGTAAAACTCGTAGCCCTTAAACTCAGAAAATATGCTTCAATCTGGTGGCTAACCTTGGAGCGAAAAGAGCAAGGAATGGAAAGAGAAAAATCAGAACTTGGGCCAAAATGAAAGAAAAACTCAAGGCCAAGTTTCTTCCCTCTCACTATGTGCAAGACAATTATCTCAAGATCCATCGACTCAAGCAAGGATCCAAGAGTGTGGAAGAATACACTCGGGAGTTTGAACAACTCCTACTCAAATGCGACTTGAAAGAAGATGACTCTCAAACCTTGGTAAGATACTTAACCGGTCTTGATGAGTCCATTGCTCATGTAATTGAGTTGCAACCCTATTCATCCCTAGATGACTTGAGTTCTCTAGCCTATAAGGTAGAGCAACAAAAGAAGACTAAGGAAAAGAGCATCTTTTCCATGACTCCTTCCCGTCCTTTTTCTCAAGAACCACCTTACTTTCCTCCACAAATTCAAACGCCCTCACCCGCCAAAAGTGTCCCTCCCATCACCCCTCCACCTCCCACAAAAGTGCCCTCACGGCCAAAAGTCCAGGTTCGTTGTTTCCGTTGTCAAGGTATGGGACATTTTGCATCTGAGTGTCCTAACAAGAAGATTGTTTCCCTGGCTGAGTACCAAGCTTCTTTTGAGGAGCATGGCCATGAAGAAGAGGAAAGTTTGGAGGAAAAAGAAGAAGAGGTTAACATAGGCCCCGATGAAGGTGAGTTGCTTGTCATTAGGCGAGCATTGAGTGGATTTGCTACTCAAGAAGGCTTGGAGCAAAGAGAGGCGATTTTCCACACAAGGGGCACTATTCAAGGGAAAGTTTGTACCCTCATCATCGATGGAGGTAGTTGTACAAATGTTGCATCCAAAACCATGGTGGACAAGCTCAAACTTGAGACTACACCCCATCCTAAGCCTTATAGCATCCAATGGCTAAATCAAGGCAAAGGTCTATACATTTCTCATCAGTGCCTCATTTCTCTTTCTATTGGAGACCACTATAAGGATGAGATATTGTGTGACATTCTTCCTATGGATGCAAGCCATATATTGTTTGGTAGACCATGGATGTTTGATCGCCATGTAATTCATCATGGGCGCCTCAACACCTACTCCTTTATTAAGGATGAGAAGAAAATCACCTTGACCCCTATTCCATCGTGCCAAAGCCCCAAGCCACAAAAGGTCCGACAAGCCTTAACCCTC
>JAKOGI010003951.1:0-37559 GCA_029747015.1 Carnegiea gigantea
TTCTAAGCTCCAAATTATCAAAATTAAAGGCTCTCAAGTCTTTGAAGTTTAAGACTCCTAAGTCAACAAAATTATTAACTCTCAAGTCACTAAATATACTTCCAAGTCATCAAGTTAAAGACTCTCATTTATCAAAGTAAAAGACTATCAAGTCATTTTATCAAAGGTGTTAACTAGGAAGTTACTAATCACATTTTTAAATCATGTAAGTTGACTTTAAATTGTCACTAAATCGTTGCAACTTCTTTGATCGCCTTTAAGCTATGGGCAACAGTAAGATCTCATCCTCCTTTGCATTAGCAATATAGTTGTCTTCCTTCAAATTGGTAGCCCTTTCCTTCAAGTCAGGCACGGGCAATGTAGGCATCTTCTTTCAAGTCAGCAACCTTCACTTTCAAGTCGATTTCATGCCTTGAGAATTGACCTCACTTCATTTTATTATCGGAGCGGTCGCAAAGTCAAGCTTTCGGCATCTAATCGAAAAAGCCAACCTGTCTGACTAGAAGAGTCAAGTCTGCACTGTCTGATCAGATAAGTCAAGTCTGCACTGTCTGATCGGAGAAGTTATTTTCGCTGTTTGAGTGGACGAGTTAAACCTCTGTCTAATTAAAGGGGTCAAGTCTGCACTGTCTCATTGGATGAGTCACCTTTGCTGTCTGATTGGATGAGTCATGCCTCCTCTATCTGATCGGATGAGCTAAGTTGTTGCCTTATGATCGGGATAGTTGCGTTCGCTGTCTGATCGGATGAGCCAAGCCTTCTCTTTTTGATCGGAAGAGTCGCCTTTATCGTCTGATAGAAGAAGTTAAGTCTCTGCTGCCTGAATCTAAATGCCTTTACTCTCTGAACGGAGGAGTCAAACTTTCACTTTCTGATTGGAAGGACATGTCTTGACTATCTAATTGGAGGGGGCACACCTTCCTTGTCTGAATGTCTTCGTTGTCTGATCGGATGAGTAATGTCTTCGCTATCTGACCAGAGAAATTATGCCTTCACTATCTGAATGGAGAGGCTATGTCTTCGTAAACCTGATGGAAGAAGTCGCGACTAGAAGGAAGAAATCCAAAGTTGACCCCAACTGGATTAAGTGAGGGAGTCTTCTATGAAGAATCGAATCTATGGAGACAAATGATTCCTCTTCTTAACAGTCGACCTCACTTCGTAATCTAATTGGAGGATGTACGGCAAGCAGGAAAAAATACAAGTCGACAACAAAAGGATTAAGTGAGGGAGTCTCCTGCGAATAATCGAATTTATGAGCAGAAACAACTCCTCGTCTTAAAAGTTGACCTCACTTCGCGATCTAATTAGTGGAGTCGTGAGTAGAAGAAATTCAAGTCGACCACAATTAGATTAAGTGATGAAGTCTCCTGTGAAGAATTAAATCTACAAGGAGAAACAATTTCTCGTCTTAAAAATCAACCTCACTTGCGATCTAATAGGGGGAGTAGTCGATTTAGCAGCTTCGTGAAGAAAAAAAGAGAGAGAGAGATCAAAAAGGGCCTAAAAAATCCAAAAGAAGGGGCATTAACAAAGAAAGGGGACTTAAAGAAAAAAAGGGGGGCCTTTCTCAGGCTAAAAAAAGAAAAAAAGGGCCTAAAAAAGGAATACCGAAGGCTTTAAAAAAAAGGAATACCAAGGCAGCGGTGCAATGAAAGCGGAAGAGCACAAAAAAAAAAATTCCAAAGCAGCGGTGCATGCCCAGGCCTCACACGGCATTGTCAGTGGTAAAAGGAAAAAATATTGACAATTGCAATGAAGTGTTACCCTCGAGACTAACAGCCTGTAGCAATTTGGTACTAGATTGTTTAAAGGACTTCATGAACAGTGGACGCCATGAAAGCTTCTATAAAGCTCTCTTTAGTACAGATCTGCCAAGAAAAAGAATTCAGAAGTCCGAAATCTTTGGTTAAACACCCAAAAAAACTAGCGCCCTAATTCATGAACTAAGCAAGGCAGAATTTAGTTATGAGTTTTCTTGAGCATTTTCTTGAGAATTAATGGAGGCTTCAAAAAATTGAGAAAACAAAAGGGGGTCACAAACTTTGATTACTGTCACGAAGACCCAAAAAAAACCAAGGTATAAGGAGGGGCTTGATCACACTTTAATCCCAAATGATATGGAGGTGAATTGTAGAGCATAAAGAGTGACGAATTGAGCTAAGAGGGGAGAGACAGATGAATTGACAGTAGCTTATGCCTGGATTTATATAGCATGGAAGATTTAAGCTTTTTACTCCTACTCCAATTCAAATATCAGCAATTTTTATCTCTTTGAATTCTGGATAAATTTTATCAATACCCATTGATAGAGTTTTATCACAGATGCTCAACTCAAATGCTCAACTTAAAATTATCACCAATAAAAGAAAAGAGCCCCCCAAAAAAAGCAAAAAGGGATGAAAGAGCTGAAAAGGCATGCATATACTGTCTCTTCCATTCTTTGTTTTTTTAAAGAAAAAAAAAGGAGAAAAAAGGGAAACAAAAAGAGAATTATGAAAAAAGAAAAAGGAGGGGTTTACCTAGGCCTCAATTTATTTTCCTAAGCCTGAATATTTACCAACATTAATTCTCTTAGGAATTTGTCAAGTTGGACTTACTTTGATGATGTTTAGTTCACTACCTTTCAAAAAAATTTGGAAAAGTGTCAAGTAAAAAAAAAAAAATACTTGGCAAATAAAAAAAAGTTACCCATTAAATTTTTGATCATTTGCATCAATTAAGTGTGCGAGACTCAGCCGATTCAAAAAACCACGCACTTTAAATTCATGTACGTGCCCGACTCTCGATGGGCCATTTGTAGAAGGTAAAAATTTTACAATAAATCGAATGGTGCCACGTGTAAAAAAATCGACCAATTACAAATTGTCATGTGTCATATTGACTTTGGTAGACCCGCTTAGCCAAAATTAAATGCGGCTAAAATTCATCCAGTTAAAAGCTGCCACATGTCATTGATGATGCAGAAATTAGTAATTATTTACTTTATTTAAAAATATGAAAATAATTACTTGGCCTAGGCTCAGAGCCCGGCTCTAGCCCCAGTCAGCAGAGCCTATAAATAGGAGTCCTCCCTCTTATTTTAAGGAGCAATTCAGCATTCAGTATCCTACAAGCTCCGGAGCTCAAACTATAGACGAAATCTAGCTACCAAGTAACAAGGATCAAAGTCAATTAGTTCAACAGCTTCTGCAACCTCAAATTGAAGTATATTTCAGAGTTCTTCATCCAATTTATCGATCGAGATCAAGCAACTTCGCCTTTGCATCGGTTAATCTGGCTAACTACATTGGACAGTCAGCATTGCAGAATTCAGAAGCTCAGACTGCACGTGGCGTCTAGTTACCAAACGAGAAGGATCAAAACTTGCAAGTTTCAGAGTCAGCAATCAACCAGCTGCAAATCAAGATCAAGAACAATTTCAGAATTCTTCAGCAGCATCAACAAAGATCAAGCATGACACCCTCGGAAGACTTAAGTCACTAGAAGATCGAATCAGGGGACTATTTCATTGTATTAAATTTAGAGATTATACCTACACATACTATATCAATACAAAAATTAAATTTATTTCTGAATTTCTTGTCTAATTTATTTTAAGTGCGAAATCTATGTTTACGCCCCCAATGATAACCTATTGTGCACTAAAAATTAATCTATTATTCACAAAAAATAACCTAATGTGCACTAAAAGATAATCTATTGTACATTAGAATTAACTTATTATTCGCTAAAAATTAAAGTATTGTTTACCAAAAACAACCTATTGTACACTAAAAAATAACCTATTGTAACACTAAAAATTTATGTATAGTTTACCACTCTTTTTTATTTGATCTAGACCTTAAATAAAATATTAGATATATTTTAGATGTCTTTGGCGTAAACAAGGAAGACGAAAGCATTCCAACCAAAAAATCTAAAACAGAAGAGAAATATATAAAACTAAAAAAAAAAGAAGAAAAAAATAATCTATTGGGCACCAAAGATTAACCTGTTGTTCACTAAAAATAAAAATTTTATTCACTAAAAAAACTTACTGTACACTAAAAATTAAAATATTATTCACTAAAAATTAACGTATGATTGACCACCATTCTTCTTTTTTTTCTCCTCATGGCACGTACAATCTGTCAATCTCAACCTTAACCTTAAGGAAAAAATTATATATACTGTCAGATGCATTTGGAGTTTAAAAAAAAAAGGGGGATGAGGAAACAAGTCCAATGTAAAATAAAATTAAAAACAAAAGAGAAGTGTATAAAGCTAAAAAACAACCCCAAAAAAATTATACAAAATGCTAATGCAATGCGCTCAAACCCTTGACCACTCTATCTAGCCCGCGTCCCAACCAGTGTCCAACACCCCATTTGCTGTTTTTAGATTCATGTTAAAGTGATATAAATCATATAATAGTAATTTTAGAAAACGGAACCAAAGATAGACACGGGCGCCTTTTGTTGGGAAATTTCAAGAGCAAACAGTAAAGATCACGGTCAGACTGTGAGTGATGCCACGAATCATGGTGGAAGTTTTTTGCTCAGTTTGTTGGATAATGATGCCACATCATTTATCTCCATAACCGCCCCATAACCACCCGCAAATCCTATCCTATTAGGTACCTTTTGGCATATTATAAAAGGTCATGTATAAGGGGAGAGTCGGAGAGACAAGAGGTATGAGACATAGAAATAAGATGGGAATAAGATTATCATGATCAATCAATACTCCCATGAACCGAACAAGAGAAAATTAGAACATTTACACTTGTTTGTCAGCGTTTTATCTCGAAAACTATTTGTGGTACACAACAAATAGGTCTTATAGATAATACTCTCGTTCACGATTCATTGACATATCCAGTACCCTAGTTTCATCCAAATCTCTTTATTCTACAATCGTAAGACTTATTTTGGTTGCAACTATTTGTGAGATGACATCCAACTTTTCATAGGTGGAACAAGATAGATGATGTTGGATTTAGAAGACATCCGAACAAATTAATCCCACGTTATATCATGAAATAAGCTGGTTACAGGAGAATGTCGATTGTTCAAGTCAACGTGTAAATATCAACGGATAAAGATAAGTGCCTTTACTAATTTTGATTTTGCATGCGGTTCATGAATCATGTTTGTCAGACATCAAATGATCACAATTGGGTTTGCATTGGTTACAGATGCATTATGCCTATATGATGAAAGTTTACTGTTCATGTATGGCAATCTTCTTCATGTTGGTTAAAGCATCCAGCACAACCCTTGGATGAGCAAATTCTTTTTATCAAGTATTTCTTGGCAAATTTAGTGGTAGGCACATGTATGTCTATGTCCAATTGTAAAGCTCGAATTCTTGAGGATTTTCCCATGTTCATGTAATGATATTTTCCGTCATCTTTTATGTTTAGATCAGCGACAATTTGCAGTATGTTGAATTTGATTATTTAATAATTGCTAATCGCATTTTCCAGTAACAAAATGATAAAGTGTTAATTAATAGCCGTGCCTGTTGCTATATATTGCAGTTATTACAAGCAATTTGATAATCTTAATGATGTGGTTAGCACTATCAAGTGATAATGTGATGACCCAAATTATTGATTTATTTGGATTTGTTATTTGGTGATAATGTGATGATTATCATATAAGTGATCATGATTTAGTGGTAAATTTTGCAATATCTTTTGATTATATGTCTTATACATGGATCTGATCATGTCCAAAACTGTGAATATCAATTTGGCTATTTGATCATGTGTAAGTTATTGAGATGAATTATAAGGTGCAATAGACTTACGCATGGACAAATAATTTCAGTTTGAATCACGTTTTGTGATGGTATAATGATATATCACTTTGATAGTGCCGATTATTAATTTAATTGTAAGTATCAAAGTGAGAGATTGATGCTTAATCAGGAACTGTTTATTTAAGATACCAATGTGGGTATTTGTGCTCACTTATTTATGTGATGTGTCAAATTGATTAACGATTTAACGGCATGTTATGTTAACCTCAGTTTTGGTTTAAAATTTGTTGTTGTAAATTGATTCACACAAAGTTATGGCGAAACTTAAAAGTGTGATTCAGTATTTCTTGGCTATAAATAAATGCGCATGGATGTATAAGTATCATCAAGTCCAAGGTTATGTAATGAATGCCAAAGTTAATGTGATAATTTAATCATATTATGTGAGTTATGGACGGAAATCCTCAATTTAAAAGCATCATTTTGATCATGTATGATAACAAAATCATATGTTTGGAAATATAATTTTCATGGAAAATCAAGTTTAGTTTTGTAAGCATTACCATGTAAACTATCCAAAATTTATTGGATTAAATTATGGTTATGAACAAGGGTATGATGTTTTTATCATATATAAGCTGGAAATTAAATGTTCCATGAAAACCAAAATATTTAGTTTTGCAAGTATGCATAAGTTGGAAAGATAATTTCCATGAAAACCGAGGAAATTTTTGGTTTTGTGAGTGTTATTTTTATGAATTAAATTATAACCATATGAATAATCCACAAGAATTGGATAATGGTTATGGTTATGAATATTAGCAACTTTGTAAATCTTGTAGGCCCACATATTTGGGATTTACAAAGGGACGTCATATTAATTTCAAAGTTATATGGATCCATTTCAAAAGTCTATACCCTATATAATGTCATTTTACCCATGACTTATAATATGATGGTTTAGTCATATTAATGGCAGGGTATAATTTCTTAAGGATTCAAGGTGTTCTATAGTACTAACTAGTTGGGATAAATCTAGTTATCATCATGATGTATTTAAGGTCATGGTTAGATATGTATATATCTACAACAACAACAACAACAACAACAACTCCCAGTGTGGGTCCCGCTATCGCGGGGTCTGGGGAGACCTAGCTGTAGGCAACCTTACCTCTACCGGTATTCCTACCCATAGAGAGGTTGATTCCTTAAGACCCATAAAACAGTTTTGAGAAAAAAGTTTAAAGAGAAAACGATTGCAAACCAATTACCAAGGAGGAGAAAAGGGTCCGGAGAGCAAATAAACAGGGGGCGAAGACATACTTCAACAAACCAGGGGCGCTTGATGTCGTCACATCCCAGAAAAGCACGACCTGCAGACAAGCACACCAAAACCCTACCCGCCCCACCCCACCGAAGTTACTGCCACCTACGGAGCCGGTCCCTTACAATCAGAGACCTTAATCCTATCCCGCCACAACCTCTTATCCTGAGCCATATCCTCCATCAGACCGGCAATTCTCACGTCCTCTCTAACTACTTCCTCTAGGCTCTTCTTCGGTCTACCCCTCTCTCTCTTTCCACCCGGGGGGTTGATCATCTCACACCTCCGCACTGGGGCGGCCACACTTCTCCTCTCTACGTGGCCGAACCATCTGAGCCTCGATTCCCTCATCTTCTCCTCTATGGGGGCCACTTCAGCTAAGCTCCTGATTACCCATTCCTAATTCTGTCCAATCTCGTAAAACCACACATCCACCTGACCATTCTCATCTTAGCTACCTTCAACCTTTGGACCTGCATCTTTTTTAGAGGTCAACACTCCGATCCATAGAGAACAGCCGATCTAACTACCATCCGATAGACTTTGCCTTTCAATCCTATGGGCACTCTCTTATCACACAGCACCCCTGACGCTGACTTCCACTTTTGCCAACCCACTCTTATCCGCTGGCTAATATCCTCATCAATGTCCCCATTCTGCTAGATGATCGAACCCAAATACTTAAATTTAGCGACCTTTGGTATCACCCTCCCATCCAGTATGATTTCTCCCCCCTCTTCTATCTTTCCACTGATTTGAGCATGACAATCATATATTTAAGGTCATAGAATGACATGTTTTGGTTTTTCTAGTGACCTTAGTAATGAGGATTGGTAAGTGTCTGTTATCCGATCACCAACGATAGGTACCCAACTCACACTTGGTAAGGCGCCAAACTTGAGTTCAACGCATTCAAACCTGTTATATGGATGGTTGCAAGTATTATTATGTTTATATTTGATCCAAAAGTTTAAGTGGTTGAATTACCAGTATGTAAGAAAAATGGTGAACAAAAGCCCTTAATAGACTCTTCAATGGTGAAGTTGATATGCCATAATATACATGGGCATGCGCTTGAAAGAGTATGAAGAGTCTAACTATACAAGTGTGAAATGTGGCCACTTCGAGAGCCACAAGAGGCTCGGCTTGTTACATTCATTAAGGAAATGGACACGTGACCTCAAATTATGTCAAAATTCGAGGTGTATTTTGAGGTTTATTTGTGAGATGCATCTAATTAGTCAAAAAGCATGTATAGTTTAAATACTTGTTTACTACTCTACATTCAGACTAATTGAAATTATAGCCACTAAGTCAAAGTTCAAATCACAAGATACTTTCATAATACATAGATCTCCTTGTTTTTTGAAAAATTTGTCTCCTCTAATTCTTGGTATGGAGAGGGATTGGGAGTTTTCAAGATTGGATTTTCCTACTCTTGAAATAGCAGGGGATTGTTGGGAAATTTCAAGAGCAAACAGTAAAGACCACAGTCAGACCGTGGACAATGCCACATACTATGGTGGAGGTTTTGTGCTCGGTTTCTTGGATAATGATGTCACATCATTTATTTCCATAACCACCCACAAATCCTATCCCATTAGGTACCTTTTGGCATATATAATAAAAGGCCATGCATAAGGAGAGAGGCAAGACGTATAAGATATAAAAATAAGATGACAATAAGATTATCATGATTAATCAATACTCCCATGAACTGAACTAGAAAAAACTAGAATATCTACACTTGCTTGTCACCGTTTTATCCCCAAGACTAGTTGTGTTACACAACAAACAAGTCTTACCGCTAGTGTTCTCGTTCACGACTCGTCGACATATCCAGCACCACAGTTTCATCCAAATCCCTTGCTCCCATACCTTTCCGTGTGCATGCGTACAGGGAGTGTAATACTCCCGTACCCGAGCATGTACAATATAATTTGCTTCCCCAAAACTAGAATTTTGGCTTTCCTACGTCAAATCCAACTAACAAAAAGGTCATCTTCCATGTACACTTTTTGTAGGAAATTATTTAGCAGGAAGTTCCTCTAAACCAGCCCTTTTTCTCAATCTGCACCAGAGTCCATTCTTGGTATGAATTGTTGCCCCTGTCACAAGCTCCACTGAATCAGGAGAGCCTTTCAGCTCAACATCAAACTTCTGAAGCAACATGGTCAATGCTATAGTAGATTCCATCAATGCAAACTGGTCTCCCACACACTTTCTCGGTCCACCGCCAAAGGCCAAGAAGGCAAAATCCGATATGATCTATCATTTGAAAGCAAAATATCTCAGTTCCATTGTAAAGAACACCAAAGAATGAATTGTTTTCATCTAAAAACAATTGCTTTGATCATTTCATCTTCTTGGAAATTTCAGACCAGAAACTTTCAAGCAGATGAAAATTTCAGAGATGCTAAGCGCACCCCCCACCCCTCCCCGCGGCCCCCTGGGCGAATGTCAAGGACTCCGAAAGTTTCAGACAGAAAAACCACCTCATTGGGATACAGAGCTCCGGGGCTCCGAGAAGGATCAAAACCAGTCCATCCTTCTATGCATTCATTTGTCTTTGGCACCAAGAACCTCTCAGGTTCAAATTCATGAGGTTTGTCCCAAAAGAACGGAGATCTATGGAGATTATATACCTGCATGTTGCGAAGAGAATTTGTTGGAGAACGTTACAGGATTTGCAAATTTATTAGAATTATCAGCATGCTCACAAGGATGAACTTCTGGGAAGGCAAGGTCTGGTTTATATCCAGTGCAGACTAGCTAGTCCAACTCAATATGCTTCCATGGCCTCCATATATATCAAGTGAGAATTGACCTCTAGCCTAGGGAGCAGAGATCGTGGATGGGTTGTCATTAGACCTGTCAATTCGGCGGGCAGCTAAAATACAGGTCGGATGTATTTCGGGTTCGGGTAAAATACGGATCGGGTGTATTTCGGGTTCGGGTAAAATACGGGCGAGTGTATTTCAGTTTTGCGGGTTTCCGATCGACCCAACAGGTTTAGAGCGCCTTTTTGTTAATTATTTTTCTTTTTTCAAAATTAAAAGTTGGGCTTATTTATTGCAGAAAATCATCATCATTTATTGAAAAAACATGGTAATTGTAATTTTTTAAAAGAATATTAAAAATACTCGAACTTTTCATATGATACATGAACGTTATGTATGAGAGTCGGGTCACCTTTAGGTTGGACGGATCAGCCAGTACATTAAAGTAAGGTCAATAATAGGTCAGGTCATTAATGGCCTACCACGTCTAGAGCAACTTAACGGGTTGGAGTAGCTTGGCTCGCTAATAACTTATTCAATAATTTAATATCTTTGTTGACCAACCCACCATTACCCAATTACGTATACTTTATTAAGAGGTCAACCGTAATACGAATATAATCGGCCCATTTCCCATTACTAGCATTGTAATTAAAGGCGTATTAGAATGGAAACCAAACAAAAGGGCATTAGAGAAGTACAAGATATTATATTTTAGTTATAACATCAAAAATTTAGATTTTGACAAAGTAATTTATCTAAAATAATATTAGACAAATTCATTTCACTACAAGTATAATGGTATGACACACGGATTTTTAGTATTTGACTTATTTTGTTAGATTTTCTTCAAAGTAGATCATTACTTCACATCGTTTCATACCCATTTTTTAAAATTGTCAAAATTATAAGTTGCGTATGATGTTATTTTATGATAATTGAGTTAGAAAAGTAATAGTACTATTGTTTAATTTGTGAGGGAATGCGATAATATATAATGTCTCTCTAAATAATTTGATTTAATGAATAACCATTATTTTCAAGAGAATAAATGAAAGATAAGTAAAAAACAAGGATATAATGTTCGGGTCAAGTGGGCGGGTTTGGGTTTGGGTTTGGGTTCGGGGGGGTTTGACCCGCTAATTTGCGGGTTTGTCGGGTTCGGTTTATTTCGGGTTCGGGTTGCGAAAATCGTGTTCAAAACCCAAAATTTTCGGGCGGGTTCAGGTCGGGTCAGTTTTTTGGTGTGTCTAGTTGTCATCTCTTGCAATGCTCATTTACAACAGGACAACAAACACCTAAATAGGAAGGCCGGTTTTAGAAACCAACAAAAACATTTAACGTGCCAAATTAGGGCATAACTTTTCCAGGCTATTTCAGATTTCCAGTACAGAGTCATATGACCAAACTTGGTTGGACTAATGAGATGCATAAGGCACAGCACCTAGTGAAAAGAGAGAAACAGCAAAGCAGTGGTGAATACCACCGAGCAATATGCTTCCCTTGCCCCCATACATTGACAACAGGCTTCCTCACTGTATTTGCTTTGGTTAGCTCAACCTACATATGGTGGTGTGAACAGAATTCAAGTAATAGAAGAAGAATGACTACACTATGAATTGCATTCCCTTCCTGGATATCAACAGAGGCTAACGGTCCTAAAGCATTTAAATGTTGTTTAATGAATGAGATTGTAGGGTCGTACTTCAGCATAAAGCATTTCAGAGCAACAAACACCCCATGTTATACCAATAGCTGTCTTACTTACAGAAACAAAGATATCAGTTCCCTTGGGAATTTGAAATCCATCTTTCTGACCCTTATAACCACCTGCATAAACACATAACTTAATGAGTTAGAGCAGCCATATTCAAAAAGCGAGGAGAATTTGCAGCTTCTTGAAGAAGCAATACTCCCAACTCATATACCCTATTCTTTCGTTTTTTAATGTCATGTCATGTCACCATAGAGCTGAGGATCTCAATCTAGTATAAATTTTATGGTCATGCACCACTTCTTAAGAAAGTGTCTTTTCTCATGAAATCTTAGTTATGATCAGAGTCTTCAAAGTGCAGATGGTGATTAATGAAACGAAGAGGAGGGGGCAAAAGAATTTAGAGAGACAACTTAGAAGAAGTCAATTTTACAGGCAGATGGTGAAAAAGCTTTTTTAACTAAACAAAGCAATAATTAAAATTAATCAAGCTAACGAGATCAATCAGACATGAGCAAGAAGGAATGCAAATATTTGAAAGGAAGCAACAGTGCTAGAGAAACAAGTGCTTGCGGAGTTTATATTCTGATGGATGATTACTAGAACTTGAAAGAGAACATTCAGAACCAGTAGGCTGAACAAAATAAAGACCCAACTTGTTGGTATGTCTGAAATCATTTCAAAACTCAATGAATCAACCAACTCCAGCTCATGCGAAAGCTTACACAATTGCAGCTATGAGGCATCGTGATGTAGTTTTATAATGGAGGCAGGCAAACAAATTTAACAGCCGTGTTTTAAGGTTTTTGATAATGGTGAAATAGAATTTGCATAAATAGTCCTGTCTTAGGCCAACTCAAAAACCACAAATATCATTTGCCAGCTCATCCTCCCACTGCTTCCCTCAACCCCAACTCACTGCCACTGCTGCTGAGTTGACGCATCTTGATCTACTGTCCACCTGTCCCCAGCCAGTGTTGCAGTAATCCCTAATTTAGTTCTTTCTTCATCCTTCTTTAATTATGCTGGCAGAGATCTCACACATAAATGACATAGAACATTAGTGGCCCACCACAGCAAAGGCGAAATCCAAGTCAATCAAGCCAAAATCAGCCTGTTCTAGGCATATGGGAGGTACAGGGACCAGATTACTAGCTTTCGGCAGACTCTGATCTAATTAAGTAGGACACTTGTGCCAAAACTTTAAAGTGGTTTTCGGAATTTCTGTAGCATGATGCCTTTCTTTAAGCATTGCAGTGAATCATATTTTGTTCCTATAGTTCACTAGCAAATTTCCTATTACTCACTAAATCCCTTCGTTTATAAGTTTATCATTGAAATCTATTTCATGTATCCAGTGATAAAGTGAAAGGTGCATATTTCCATGCCTTCACTGTAGAAGTTCCCCATATGTGATACTTCAAATAGGATTGATGCCGTGCAAGGGAAGGTGGCCTGTCCTGTCATAGATAGTCTATTTATATTCAAGCATTTTAGAGTATTACCTGGCAATAGATCTGATTTAAGAGCCCTCCTTATAAGCAAAGGAGGCTGAGGATACAAACGAAGAGACTCTGCAACAATAAGTCTAATGTACCTGAAATCAGAACACAATGGAACCATGTTTTCATATGTCCCAAAAACAAAAAAAAAAGTCTACGCAGCTTATAGCCCAGGGTACAATACTAGGTTCAATCTCAACAAAGTCTACAAGAATTCGATACTACAGGATTTTATCTTTTTAATAAAACAAGTTAACTGTTAAGGGCAGATTAGAAAGATTGTTTAAAACATTGTCTAATTCATGTCGTACTGCTGAACACTTCTGTAAGAAATTGGCTTTTTGTTCCTAATGAAGTATGTCAACTATTTTATGAATGCACAGCAGCACATAAAAGGGTATTACATTAAAAATATAGATCCATTAAAGGATTAAGCTTACTCCAGCTTCTTAATTGAATCAAAGGTTATTCTGCCCTGGCCCAATACAGCGTCAATTTCTGCTTGAGCTTTCTTCATTTGTGATGGATTCTATGACCAAAAAGAAAAGATATTATTAGCAGGGAAAACAGAGGTGGAAATGGCCACATTATATGATGCAAGAAAATATCTCGAGTTTTGGCTTACAAAACACACCTGAGCAAGCAAGAAAACAGACCAAGTTAGAACAGCAGCCGTTGTTTCATGACCAGCAATTAGCATTGTCATCAGGTCATCCCTTAGCTGTGAAAAAGAATTAGTGAACATTAGTCAGCACTATTCGCAAAGAAGATGAATGGCGTTAATATTGATCGAGGTATTGCATTGTAATATATCTGCAAACGATTGTCATTTGCTCGTAGGATTTTAGTATTTAACAAAATGATATGAAAATGAAACGACTTCAGACAGATATTACATCTGTGAGTCAGTGCACTGCATATGCACAAACATGATAATGTCATGCCCTCCAATCAATGTGCATTGCCAAAGTTTCTATGATCAGATCAGGGACCTAGAAAAATGAGAAATTACCTTGGCATCAAGCTAAAAAAAATAACAAAATGTCTTCCAGATCATTTACCTGGCGATCGTCAACATCAGCACCTCGCATGTCAACCAGAAAGCGCAAGAGACTGCCATCCTGTCAATCTTAAAGTTGAACATGAAAATTCACAAGTATGCTTCAAAACTTGTGAAGATATAAAGTTAATTGCAGATTGAAGAGTAGAATCAACATGAAAGTCAGCAGATTCACGTGATCTAGCTTACGCTTCAACCCACCTTAAGACTCGAATAATCTCTTTGTTGCAACTTCTCGACATCTGTCTCCTGCCAAGTCAAGCAGTCCCACTTGAGTGCTCACAAACTCAATTGAAAGATACAGTACCTTACTGGTAGGACACTATGGCAGGAATAATCACAACAAACCAATACCTTAACTATTTAGATTAAGACTAATCAAAATGAGAATTTTCTTTTCAAACGTAAATTGATAACTTATATTATGCATCTGGGACCACTGTGCATGTGCCACACATTGTTCATATGGATTAAATAGATTGGAAGATTTTCAATGAGGTACATTTAGGCTCGATGAATTCTCAAGAAATGTCCAGACATTTCAATTTATGTATCTCAGGAATGTCCATCTTAAACTTAAGAAAATCCCTGTTCCAATCATCAAGCTGTAAGATTAATTTGCCTCACACAAAAATACCATGTTTTATACGAAGTGACATGGTTTTGTCCTTGGTGAAGGTAGGAAAACATGGTTTACGAAGCATTTTGTTGTGCATATTGAAGTTGAAATTTGAATATAAAAGGGAAAGAAATGTACAATACTCCATTTAAATAATGAACCCTCCCGCAACGTCCACAAACACAACCCTCTCTAAGTTCTTCCGGAGATAAACCTGTCTATACAGTCAAGAGATGGTACTGGAAACACTTGAGAGACAAAGAGCTCCAGGCCTCATTCTCGTTTAACAAATGTACATAAAATGCTTAACACCAATATATAAAGGCTGCAGCCTCGCAGCTTTTACTGTTATGAGGAGGGTAAGTAGCTATATTCATTCTCCTCCACAGCCATGAATAGCTCATTAAATGTGTTGAAGTATAACTTCCTCTGGAAAACTAGAAACTCCGTAAACAAGTAAAAGCCAGAAAGAAAGATGCCATATGAATTTGATAAATAACATTTCTGCTTTACAGCTTCTTACCTGCCTAGTTTCTTTAGCATTTTTTATAAGTCTGTCAAGACAATCATTGATAACCTTTAGGTCACTCTGGAACTTTCGCTGCCTTGGAACTAACCATTTGGCTAAAGGAAACTTCCAGTATGGGATGTAGAAAGTTGATCTATGCTCTGCTTCAAAAAGAGTACCATAGACAGCCTGTGGTAAATATTTTCAAAATTAAGTCAGCATATCATGAAGTCAAACAATCTAGAAGAAATAAATATTATTTTCACCATCATTGCTGTCCCCCCCCCCCCCCAAAAAAAAATCCAAAAGAAAAAGAGGAAGCTTTATCAGACAGGTTATTGGACCAGATAAAAATTTAGCAACTGACAGATTCAATCACCAGAATATTCGAAAAACCATAAAGACAGGCTATGACAGGCATGAAAATAAAAAATTGGCTAATCATAATTTTGAAAGCTTGCTGAAGGTTCTGCAGCTGAATTTATGGTTCGCTACAAAATGCCAATGTCCAAATAGCCTATGAGCGAGATACAAGCTCAACACAAGAATTATGTTTCAGGGACATCATCTCTTGCTTACTGGACTGCTCCGACTAAAAGGATTGTCTTAATGCATCTTCTGTCTTAAGCTAACAAGAAGCAACTGAGTATTATATTTCCAATGCTTTTGTTGATATGACAAGCTGGAAATAACTTGTTCAGACCTCAAGAGGGCTCCACTTGTTCTCCTGTCAAGTTCAAATGATATGTCCCAATTAACCCCACCATCAGGGATCAATGCAAGCTGAACAAGCAATATCATACTCAATGGCTTGCTTCCATAGCATCTTTAAGAAGAATCAAAATGGTTTATGGTATGTCTTTGACTCCCATTGTTGTTGTAAAACACTGAGGATTGTCGACAAACGGAAGGCTAACAAGTGGGGCCTTAATGTGTTTGAATTTTTTTTTTCTACTCATTGAAATCTAACTATACATACAGCTTAGATACACCACTAGTTTGCTAAGTTTACTTCCAGAAAACCTTGAGCCTTGTAAGGCCCTAGATGCATGGCCCCATGGCACCGTGTTCTTCAGTACTTTGTCAGCAAAGAACTCATAGTGCCATGGATAGCCTCTCTAAGCCTTAAAAGGAAGTCGATCATATTCGGTTCAGTTTAGGATATAAACGGCTTCTCATTTGTCTCAAATCAAGATATTATGTAAACCACGTATAGACTAGCCAGACCTGAACTAGGAACAACTGATGAGTATCCATGTTTTAGTCTTTTCTAAATAGATAACTAATTTAAAATTTTAAGACTACATATACACGTTTGAGGAGTCAACCAGCTAACTTAGGAGGATGTTTGCCATATTATTCATAGAACTTTGGAAATTAGTATGCCTTCTAATCTTATTGAAACTTTATTAAGACTCATCTCTAGGAGATCCTTCAGATCGCTCATTAGTTTTAGCAGAGAGTTCTAGAAAGAGGTAAGTTTGATCTATTCAGAAGAACTAAGACTAAGCTTGGGACACATGGTATCAAGAAGGAATTCAGGCACACTTTGCATATGCTTGATCAACAAAGAGTGTAGAGCAGGACTGTGAAAGCTTTTGAACCTTTATAACTGGGGATTCTTTTGTAATTGAACCAAAGTCGTAGTTAAAGACACCAAGCCCAATGATATCAAGTGCCATACTTGAGAATTCAGCTTCAAGATCCAATTCGATCATATCCTGCCTGTGCACATCTTCTAGCAGCTTCTCAAATTTCAGTGTTGTTCTCTCCGCACAATCAGTGAATACATTAACCATGGCTTCCAGATACAAGGCATGGAATCCAGGGGCAATAACTGCAATACGTTAAATGAACACTTGTAGCATTTTGTTACTAACTGCAGAAGTCACCTGAAAAGTTAAACGTTGTGCCGAAAAATACTGGCAGGACAATCATCAGACAAAACGTATTTCTAGTGAGTCATTAGGGACAAATTCTCATTTCCTACTGGATTGTTGCAGGTGTAAATACTCTCTGATTGCAGATAAAATAATATGATCGGGAGACATTAAGTTCAAAGGAACATATGCAGAGGTTGAACAAGAAAATTAAATGACAAGCATGTAGGCTGTTACTTTTGGGAATTTTGCTCTACTAGAATGCAGCTCATTGCATTATGTGCACACTAGGAAGCACAGACACTACATCTGACTTAGCATATCTGTGTCTGACACATGCCCAACATCAACATTCTCAGACACTCTCAAATGTAAAGCAGTCACAATAATTTTAAAAAAAATATTTTGTTTGGTACTTGACATGCGTAAGACATGCATTTAAAACAATTCACAATGGTGTGCATTCAAACATGACCCTGTTTATGACCAATAATAAAGACATACACAATTAAATAAATGAAATTTGTGAATACATGTCCACCACCGGTGCCCTAGATTGTATACTTGTACTTGTAAAATTGAATGTCACCATGTAGGTTGTGTTGTGTGTGTGTGCATGTCTGTGTTCATGCCTGCTCGCGAGCCAGTATTATTGTGATGAAAGGACTTCCATCGTACTTTTACCTAGATATTGACTCTCCTGCAATCCTTGGTTGCAAGGAATAAGGCAATACATATCTATATATACACACACACACACACACACACTCACTCACATATATATATATATATATATATATATATATATATATATATATATATATATATATATATAGATATATATATATATATATATATATATATATATATATATATATATATATAAACATATATATACATATATATATATATATATATATATATATATAGTACATATATATATATATATATATATATGTATATACATATTACATATGCATGTATATATGTATGTATATACATATTACATGCATGTGTATATATATATATTCTATATATATATATATATATATATATATATATATATATATATCTATATCTACACACACACACACACACACACACACACACACACACACATATATATATATACATACATAATACATACATACATACATACATCTACATATATGTATTATATAATATGTATATGTATGTGTACATATATATATATATATACACACACACCACACACACATATGCACATACATATATAATTATATATATATATATATATATATTATATATATATATATATATATATATATATATATAATATATTATATATATAGATATAATATGTATATATAATAGGCTTCACCAAACTGTTGATCTCAACTTTGCTCGAAGAGAGAGAGAGAGAGAGAGGGAGAGGGAGAGGGAGAGGGCAGGCATGGGTGTCTCAGGGCTGACGTGAGGTCATCGGAGGGCAACCTGGGGTTCGCTGGACCTCGGGTCTCCGGGAGCCGCCGTCGTCTCTGCTCACCGGCGGCCGGTGCGTCTTCATTGGCCTTCTTCCTCTTTTTTCTTCAGATCTTCTCTGTTCTTCAGTGTTCTCTCTTGGGTGAGGCCTTTGTGGTGGTCGCCGGCTTGCTCTGTGGCCGACGACGAGGCTTCCACCAGCAGTCTTATTGCCGGCGACCTTTCTAGGGCAGCGGAGTGGTTTCTCCAGTTTGGCTCGTCCCCCTTTGGTTTTCTTCTTTCTTGAGGCGTCCAGTGCAACGGCCGGAACTCTCTGTCGCAGCCGGTGAGGTTCTCGCCGGCGACTTTTCTGGTCACCGGAGTTTCAGTTTACTGCGTTTTTCTTTTCAGAAGTGGACGTCTGTAGGGCTCTTGGGCCAGGTTTGTTCTTTTTTCATTCTCTGGTGTTGCTGGCGGGGGCTTCTTCCTGGTAAGTGATCCTTGTCTTTTAGCTTGCTTGTTGTGACTAATAGTATGAGAGGAGGCTGCAAGAGGTTTGTGGCAATCGAAAGCAAATCCTTTGATTTAACTATTGTTGGGACTGCAGAGGATGTATTGAAAATTTCTGAGAATGGAAGGGGGAGGAGGACTTCAATTCTGTTGCCAGAGATTGTTGCTTTATGGTTGTTGAGGGCCTAGGGCAGATTTTATAAATCCAATTCCTCCAATTGGTGTAATCAAGTGCGCCAAGGCTCTAGTATTTTTTTTAAGAATCTAAGAGAAATAGGGCGGGAAAATTTCTGCAGTTACCGGTTATAAACAAGGGCAAGAGAACTTTTGTTATTTTCCCAGCAGGCTGGAATGAGAGAGGTTGGGCAAAAATCTTTGATGCTCTTACCGAGATTGTTAATCTAGCTTTCTCGACCGCATCAGGAGCACCGAGGAGGCCTCCACACCAAGTGACAATGGCACATGGTGCTGCACATCCACGTCCACCTCTGCCTCCTCCGCCACCTCCGAGTTGTTGCCCAAAGTGTGGTTTTATTGGTGAACCAAAACACTTCCTTCCTTCGGTCCCACACGTTGCTGCAACTAGGCCTGCGAGGAATGTTAATGAAGCTGCCGAGGAGCTTTCGTTATCCAGGCATATGCAATTGGACAGAGGAAAGCAAAGGGTCATTAAAGAGCCCGGTATGAGAGCATCCGGAGCGGTCAGCACTCAAGTTTACGTACGACGCAACAGTTTGGGGAACAGAAGAAACAGGTTGTGGGATAGTAATGGGTGTAGTAGTGAGGGTAGTAGCTGTACAAATTGGCCTCCAGACGCTTTGCTGGTGTGTGATACAAGCTCTCCCTCGACAGATGAGGCTAAATGTGTTAATCCTGCTCTGTATGAAGCTAGAATTTGTGGACAGGCTGCTAGCAACTGGTTTGCTCCTTTGGCAAGGGATGTTGTAGTCTCTCACCAAGTCCACAGGGGTTCTCTTGTTTTGGACATTCATCCCATACCAGATTCCTTGAGCCTTTCTAACGAGCTGGCTCCTTCATCTTCTAGGAGCTTGCCGTGGTTATTTGAGGAGAAGGACCATGCCCCCTCCTTAGTGGTTAATGCCCCTTCTTCTTTGTTTTCTATGGGTAATCACACATCACTTTCACCGCATAATTGGGGGTTGGATTTATGTGGTAGTGTTCCTTGTGATGTGCCTCGAGAAGTGGTTCGTGATGCAATTGCAATGAATGTGAGCTCTCGCAATAATGCTCCTACTTCCAGGTTCCAGAACACAACTCAAGAGCTTGTTGGACATGAGTGGCCGTTGGTGCCAATGGGTAGTTGCTCAAGAGTTGATGATTCGGTAGCACCGCTTGCCGTTGATTACTCCTGTTTTCAAGGCCCTAGCAATTCCTATTCGGTGGAAGATGTGTAGGACGGCATGAATGTTAATTCTAATAAGGTTTCCAAGTGGGTATCCTCCAAACTTAAAAGCATTGCCGCCTGTATTGGGGTGGCTTTCTCGGGTTATGAGCATGAAGTGATTCATCTTCTATCTAGAATCGAGAATAGTAATGTTACGCCCAAGCCGGCTGTGCAGAGAACACCACCTTCTTCTAGGAGGCAAAGGGAACTCAGGAGACTTGAGTTTGGAGTTAACTATGATAGGCCGTGCACTTCCACTAGTGGGTCGATGGTGCCTTATGTTTAGGTTTATCTCTTGGAATGGGAGGGGTATTAATGATCAGGATAAGAGAGATTTGCTTAAAAATTTTCTGAGGGATTGGAAGTGTGATCTCATTTGTATCCAAGAGACAAAACTTGAGGAAGTTGAGCTTGCTGATATTCGTAGCATTTGGGGAAACCAAGCTGTTGGTTTTGCGGTTCTCAAGGCTATAGGGGCAGCTGGAGGAATTTTAGTTTTGTGGAATAAAAATTCTTTCCATTTGATTTCCTCATATTGTGGTGAATTCTCGATTACGTGCTTCTTGCAAATGGGGGATGGCAGCACCACTTGGGCCTTTACTGGTGTTTATGGTCCGCATGTTAGAGTTGATAAATTGAGGATGTGGGACGAACTGTGACGGGTTCGAGATGGTTGGTCATGCCCTTGGTGCATGGGGGGGATTATAATAAAATTTTGCATTCTCAAGAAAGGAGCACAGGTGTTTGTCCTTCTAATGCAATGGTGGACTTCCAGGATTTCATCAATTACGCAGCCTTATTGGACCTTCCCTTGAAGGGGGGAGATTTTACTTGGTCCAAGAGTGGAGATGAATCAGTATGTTCAAGGTTAGACCGTTTTCTTGTGTCGGCAGATTGGGAGGAGCTCTTTCCAGACATGTTTCAAAAGAGTCTGTCAAGGCCAATTTCGGATCACTTCCTTATTTGTCTTGAGATGACAAGGCTAGAAAGGGGAAGGACCCCCTTCAAGTTTGAGAATATGTAGTTGAAATTTGACGGATTCTCGGACCTTATCAAAGAGTGGTGGGGGGAGGCTCAAGTTGATGGGTATGCTAGTTATATTGTTGCAACCAAGCTCAAATTTGTCAAAGAGAAGCTTAAGAAATGGAACAGGGATGTGTTTGGAGACATCAAGACGCAAAAGTATAATCTTTTGGGAATTATAAATTCCCTTGATGTAAAAGAAGAGACTTCTGGCCTAACTAGTGTTGAATTTCAGCAAAGAAGGGATGCAAAAGAGGATTGGGCTAAAATTATTTTGATGGAGGAAATATCTTGGAGGCAAAAGGCGAGGGCTTTATGGCTTAAGGCCGGCAATCGTAACACCAAATTCTTCCATAGGGTAGCTAATATGCGTAGGAAGGTTAACTCTATGGCTTTTGTGGTGGTGGATGGGGATGCTCTCCCAACTATGAAGGCTGCAATCTACAACTTCTACAAATCTCTTTTTTCCGAGTCAGAACCGTGGAGGTCTAAAGTTGATACTTTGCCTTTGCCCTTGTTACAATACTCGGAAAAAAGAGTTTATTGAGATGCCTTTCAGTGAAGAAGAAGTCACTAAATCTCTTCTAGATTGCTGTGGGGATAAGGCCCCCGGACCTGACGGTATGACTATGGCATTCCTTCAAGGCAATTGGGACACTATTAGTGGAGATGTGATGAGAATGTTTGCCGAGTTCTTCTCTTCAGGAAGATTCGTGGCCAGCCTTAATGCCACTTTTATTGGCCTTATTCCTAAGAAAGCAAATGCCGAAAATATTAGAGACTTTCGACCAATTAGCCTGGTTGGTTGCATTTATAAATTGCTTTCAAAGGTTTTAGCCCGAAGGTTGAGAAGCATCATTGGGAATCTTATTTCAGAGAACCAAAATGCCTTCGTTGGAGGCCGTCAGATCATTGATGCGGTGCTTATAGCAAATGAGCTTATTGATTCTAGGGTTAAGTCGGGAAAGCCGGGTGTGGTCTGTAAGTTGGACATTGAGAAAGCATATGATCATGTGAATTGGGGTTTTTTGTTGTATGTCATGAGGAGAATGGGCTTTGGGGAAAAGTGGATTGGATGGATCCGACACTGCATATCTTCTACATCCTTTGCAGTTCTTGTCAACGGTTCTCCTACGGAGTTCTTTTCGGCTTCTAGCGGTCTTCGTCAGAGAGACCCTTTATCCCCCCTTTTGTTTCTGCTGGTCATGTAAGTATTTACAAGGATGATTGATGCGGCTTCTAGTGCAGGGCTTATTTCTGGGTTTAAAGTGGGCTGCTCGAGTACGACAACTTTGAGTGTCTCTCATCTTCTTTTTGCGGACGACACTATTGTTTTTTGTGAAAATGATTGTGAGCAGTTGGTGAATCTTCGATGTGTGCTCACTTGGTTTCAGGCAGTGTCAGGTCTTAGGGTAAACTTGGCAAAGAGCTCTATCTTGCCTATTGGGCACATGGACAATATTCAAATGCTTGTAGGTGTTTTAGGTTGCAAAGTTGATGCCTTTCCAACTACCTACCTTAGTCTCCCTCTCGGTGCTAAATTTAAGGAGAAAGCCATTTGGGACCCAATTATCGAGAAGTTTGAGAAAAGACTCTCTGGATGGAAGTCTATGTACCTTTCAAAAGGGGGGAGATTAACTCTCATCAAGAGTGTTCTCTCAAGCATCCGTACTTACTTCCTTTCTCTTTTTCCCTTACCTTCTTCAGTGGCCTTTAAGTTAGAAGCAATCCAGAGGAATTTCCTTTGGGGTTCTTTTGGGAGTGACTTCAAGTTTCATCTTGTAAGATGGAACATTGTGAAGCAACCACTGCTTTTAGGAGAGTTAGGTATAAGGGACTTGCGTCTCTTTAACGAGGCCCTTCTTAGTAAGTGGCTGTGGAGATTTATGACTGAAAAGGGCAATCTGTGAAGGAAGCTAGTTACCATCAAGTATGGGAATGATGGTTTTGGTTGGTTTCCCTCTATCACGAGAGGCTCCTATGGGTATAGTCTTTGGAGATTTATCTCCAAAGGTTGGGGGAGATTCTTTCCACATTATTCCTTTGAGGTAGGAGATGGCTCTTCAATTTTTTTTGGCATGATCGCTGGTGCGGTGAGGTTCCTTTCAAAGACTTGTTCCCTAGGCTTTATGGTTTGGCAGTAAACAAAAATGCCCCCGTGACTGAGTATCGGGAGCAGGTTCATGGTAATAGTGTGTGGGCACCTGTTTTTGTTCGAGATGGATTCGTTGATGATGATTCTTTGGTCAGCTTTTTCAATAAGCTTAATGAGGCCAAAGTAGGAGAATCTTCAGTTGATAGGGTGCGGTGGGATCTAACCACTCAGGGGTGCTTCACTGTTAGATCTTTTTATTTGAAGCTTCTTGATGGGAAGTTGCCACCACAGGAGATTCATTCTGAAAAAGGCTTCCCTTACAATCTCATTTGGAAGTCCTTAGCCCCCTTGAAGGTTTCGTTCTTTGTTTGGGAAGCTACGCATGGGAACATACTAACGTGTGACAACTTACAAAAAAGGGGGGAAAGTTTTGGTGAATAGATGCTTCATGTGTAAAAGGGGCTGTGAATCTACGGATCATTTATTGCTCCATTGTCAGGTTGCGAGCATGCTTTGGGGTCTTGCTTTCAGTTGCTTGAGTATGTTCTGGGTTGCTCCTGATTCTTTTAGGAAGCATCTTTTGACTTGGGAAGGTTCCTTTGGTAGGAAAGTTAAGAAGAAGAAGAAGGAGGAAGTCATGGTCCTACCTCATGTCATCGTTTGCATTATTTGCAGAGAGAGAAATAGAAGAGTTTTTGATAACGTAGAAATCCCTCTTCAGCGCTTGAAAGAGAATTTCATCAAAATTCTCTACTTTTGGAAGAATGGGAAGTTTAGCTCTTCCTTTATTGTTTTGGCAGATTGTGTGGATAGTTTATACTTAGGTTGTAAATAGCCTTTTGTACAGTGCTCACTGTGCAACTCAGCTTTTGTTATTTATATATAAATATATATCCTTTTCCTTATCAAAAAAATATATATATACGTATGTATGTATATATGTATTTATATATATCTATAGGGGCGGAGCCAGGATTCGAACCAAGGGGGGCGAGATTAATAATACAAATAACATAAACTTTAATAGTTCTAAAAATGAAGTGCGTAGCTAATATATTCAAGAAAATTGTCATTGACGAGATCCCATGTTTTGAAAGTAAAGCATGATATCGTTATTTGACAGGCTTTTAAAAAGATTCCAAAAAAAAAAAAAATACGCAAAAGGCAGCACGAGGAGTCGAACCCGCGATCTTCCACATGGAGCAATAGGCGGCCAACCAATCTGCCGTACACTCCGTTGTGAAGTAGCTAAGAACTAATTAATATATATCTATTTTTTCAACCAGAATTTCCCACATTTATTTTTTTCCCCCAAAAAGCTGGGGGTCAATTGACCCCCCTTCCCCCTTAGTGGCTCTGCCACTGTGTATGTATACAAATATGTATGCATGTGTATATACATATATATGTATGTGTGTGTGTGTATGTGTATATATATATGTATGTATGTGTGTGTATGTATGTATGTGTGTGTGCGCGCGCGCTCGCGTGTATGTTTGTGTGTGCGCGCGTGCGTGTGTGTATACACATATACATATATATACACACGCACACACACCAAAAGTTCAGGTAGGAAACAAAGGTGTCATATCCTCCAATACTCAATTTGTTGCAGCCCACTAAGGCTTACGATTTCCCACAGGTAGTGTGAGGTGCTCATAAATACAACATGCATCACTAAGATAATCCACAAACACGATTTGAAAAGCACAAATATTTCATCTGCTATTTGCATGGCAATAAGTTCCACATAAAGATCTGAAGGTCAAAAGCACATAAAGATCCAAGAGCTCGCAGTTAACTGATAACCAAAAGTTCCAATACATTAATCTCTAGCCATAGACCAAGTTAGCTAACAAATACACAATTGGCACCAATCACAGAATTTGAAGTAGGAATGTGTCAGAACTCACAAGTACAGCAGAATAATTGCATATCAAAAAATCAACACCTACAATATCTCTGAATAATATAGAACATAGAAATTCAGATGGGAAATAATTAACTGCTTGCCTCTTCTCCTTTGCTTCCACGTATCAAGATCAGCAGGTATAAGTCCTTTACCCATGATTGGTTCAAGGATTTCAGCAAGAACTCCCTAGTCAAGAGAATGAATTAAGTTTTTTTAAAAAAAAAAAAAAACACATATCACAATAAAAAGTTCAACAGATCAAAGGGTCCTACTAAGCTTGAGTATTTCACAAATAGGAAACAAAAACGATATGCAAGTCACATCCACTGATACTATCCTATCAGGCAAACACAAAGAAGCAGCAACAACCACAACAACAAAGCTAGTGTGGGTCCCACTTCAGCAGGATCCTGAGAGATCCAGATGTAAGCAGTCTTACCCCTACAAGCATTCCGACTACTAGAGAGACCTATTCTAGGCAAACACAAAGAAGCAATCATAAGATATCTTCATACTATAGTATTAGGCAGATGTAAATATGCAAGAAAATATTTTTTGTATATTATTCTTATCTTGTATATTCTATTAGCATATATTGGGGAGCTTGTTTAGGAAGGTAAGTTTTTGTGTTTGAAAGTGTAGCTCTTGTATATATATGGAGGTAAATGGCAGTGAGAAGACAGAGAGTTTTTCTCCCATACTGTTTATCATATTTTTCTTGAAAATTAACATGGTATCAAAGCAATGACTGACAAACAAGAAACACCTAAAATTGAAATGGTAAAAAGAATTCATCACCGTATGATTTGAATTCGAATGACAATCCAGGCAATGTTATTACCCAAATTCAACTATGAAGTGATAACTATGAAGAGTGGGCTCGAGTCATGCGCACATCATTACGGGTTCAAAGGAAGAGGGGATTCATCGAAGGAACTGTTAAACAACCAGGAGGTGAAGTCACTGAATTGGATGACTGGTGGACTATTCAGTCTATGCTGATTTCATGGATCTTGAACACAATTGAACCAAACCTGCGTTCAACCGTATCTTATGCGGAGAATGCGAAACATTTGTTGCAGGACATAAGGGAGCGATTTTCTGTCATAAATGGACCTCCTATTCAACAATTGAAATCCGAACTTGCCGATTGCAAACAAAAGGGCATGTCCATAGTAGCCTACTATAGAAAATTGAAGACTCTATGGGAAGAACTGGCGGTCTACGAGCAGATCCTAGTGTGCACCTATGGAAAATGCAAGTGCAAGATTGGTTCACAGCTTGAACAACAACATGAAAAGGAGCAGGTCCATCCATTTCTCATGGAACTTGATGACATTGACTTGGGACGGTTCGATCTAACTTGCTGGCTACCGAGCCTTTGAAACCATTGAACAGGGTGTATTCAACCTTGATTCAAGAAGAGAGAGTCAAGGCTATTGCTCACGCTAAGGAGAAGCGTGGAGAAATTATGGGTCTTGTGGTGCAGACTACCTTCAAGCCAAAGGGGCGGGAACGAGGTGAAGGACAAACCAGTGATTTGTTTACATTGTAATCGAACAAGACATGACGCCACCAATTGTTTCAGCTCATAGGGTTCCCAGACTGGTGGGGTGACCATCCCCGGGGAGATAGCAGAATGGGAGGATGAGGTCGAGGGCAACAGCAACAACCGAAAGGCAGGGTTATGGGATGCTGCGGAAGTGGTGGTATGCTACATGCCAATGTAGCGCAAATCACTGGAAATAATGTCGTCACAGCAACAAGTTCAGAAAAATCAGGACCTCCAGACCTAAGCAACGAGCAGTTGGAGACCTTACTTGAGATGCTAGTAAGCCAAGTACGAACGACAAGATAACTGGCAAGCATGAAAACTCTTCCTGGATCATAAACAGGTGCATCCAACCACATGCCAGGAAATTGGACTAGTTTACATGACTTCCAACATGTATCAACATGCCCGGTTAGTTTGCCGAATGATAGTCAAACAGTTGCTACCAAGATAGGGACAACCAAACTAGATGATAACTATTCCTGAAGGATGTACTTTATGTACCCGATTTAACTTGCAATTTATTGTCTGTGTCGTGATTAACAGATGAATCAAATTGTATTGCAGCTTTTTCTAAACATCGGTGTGTTTTACAGGATCGTACTTCGCGGATGCTGATTGGTGCGGGTGAACGTCGATATAGACTCTGTTATTTTCAGGGCAAATCGCGTGTCAAGGCATTGAAGGTGGATAAAGTGGGCTCCCACGATGTGTGGCTCAAGCGGTTGGGACACCCCTCCCTCAAAATCACTAAGTTAGTACCTGTTATAGATCCTGGGTAGAGTAGTGATGTTTTGAATAAATGTTGTGATGTATGTTAACGAGCAAAGCAAACTAGGAAAAAATTTCCTTTAAGTGATAATAGAGCTATTGATGCATTTGAACTGATTCATTGTGATTTATGGGGTCCTTATAGAACTCCTTCTTCATGTGCTGCTTCATATTTTCTGTGTATTGTTAATGATTATTCCCGTGCTATGTAGATATTCTTGTTGATTGATAAGGAAGAGGTGTCTCAAACTTTGAAGAATTTCTTTACTATGGTTGAAAGACAATGCAATAAGAAAGTTAAAATTGTCAACGGAGTTGAGTTTACTTGCATGAAAACGTATTTTATGGAGCAAGGAATAATCTATCAAACCTCTCGTATTGGAACCCCTCAATAGAATGCAAGAGTAGAAAGGAAAATCATCACATTTGGAACGTAGCCTGAGCTTTGAGATTTCAGGGTCACCTTTCTCTTGATTTTTGGGGCGAATATGTGAACTAGAGCATACTTGATTAATGGAACCTACTGTTTTGAATCGAAAAACGCCATTTGAAATTTTATATGGACTATTGCCTTCACTGAGCACCTCAGGGTGTTTGGCTCATTATGTTATGCACACAACCAAGGGTGGAAAGGGGATAATTTTGCAAGTAGAAGTCGATGGTGTATTTTTGTCGGGTATCCATATGGGAAGAAGGGCTGGAAGTTGTATGATCTAGAGACCAAAGAGTTTGTTTGTCATGATGTGGTATTCTTTGAAGAGTTTCCTTTTGCTTTATTAGAGTCGGGCACCAATCATGATTCTGCTCAACAAGTTCTCTTTTAAGAAGTAGGTGATAATGATTTTCTAGTAAGGGGGTATCAATGATGGGGGAAGTGAAGAATTAGTTTTCCATGTTGGTGAAAGTGAACCAGCCTAGTTACCACGAGCTAGTGGAAATGAGGATGCGTCGCAAGACGGACATACTGTGTCAGCACAATAGGAAGAGAGGGCTACAGAAGAAGCATTGGGCCATTTGCACGATTATTTAACCCATACCATCCAAAAAGTGAGTCCATCCGATCATTCACCTGTATCACAACATCTTCCAGGTACACCCTATCCTATAGCACACTATGTAAATTGTGATAAATTTTCTATGCGACACAGAAAGTTTCTTGCAGCAATCACTGCAGATTTACAGATCATGAGCCTGCAAATTTTTCGGAAGCTGTTAGAGATGAACAGTGGCGGGAGGCGATGCCGGAAGAAATTCATTTGAAAATAATGCAGAAAGAAAGCTTTTGGTTGTAAGTGGGTCTATAAGATCAAATACCATTCTGATGGTATAATTGAATGCTACAAGGCCCGCCTAGTGATTTTCGGGAATCACGAAGTTGAAGGGATTGATTATCCAGAGACATTTGCTCCAGTTGCCAAGATGGTCACCGTACGAGCATCTTTGGCTATCGGGACAGCAAAGCAATGGGAATTGCACCAGACGTTCACAACGCTTTTCTGCACGGGGATCTCCAGGATGAAGTATACATGAAAATGCCTCCAAGATTTCAAGTTCCAAGACCAAGGAAAGTTTGTCGGCTTCGAAAGTCCCTTTAGGGGTTGAAGCAAGCGGCACGTTGTTGGTTTGCTAAGTTGTGGATATGGCTTCAAGCAGTCCTATTCTGATTAATCGCTCTTCACCTTAAAGAAAGGTGCAGCTCAGACTAATGTTCTTGTATATGTAGATGATTTAATCATTTCCGGCAATGATCACGACTCTATACAACAATTTACGACTTATCTCAGTGAGTGTTTTCATATGAAAGACTTGAGAGCTTTGAAATATTTTTTGGGTGTTGAGGTTGCCCGAAGTCCTGAAGGGATTTTCTTGTGTCAACGGAAATATGCCTTGGATATTATTTCTAAGGTGGGCTTATTAGGAGCTAAACCTGCAACTGTACCAATGGAGCAAAATCATAGGTTGGCGCTAGAATATGGGAAGCCACTCAATGACCCAAAAAGCTAACGACGATTGGTAGGTCGTCTTATCTACCTTTGCTTCACACGCCCAGAGTTGTCCTATTGTGTTCACATTCTGTCCCAATTTATGCAACAACCACGGGAAGATCATTGGGAAGCTGCTCCGTGAGTTGTTCAGCATCCGAAAGGAAACCCACGACAGGGTATCTGTTACTGTGATTTGCACTTGTATGGCTAGTGTGATTCAAATTGGGCTAGTTGCCCATTGACATGACGGTCTCTCACTGGATAGATTGTGCTTTTGGGTCACTCACCCATCTCTTGGAAAACAAAGAAGCAGCACACCGTATGAAGCAGCATACCGTATCTCGCTCATCTGCGGAGGTTGAATACAGGTCTATGGCTACAACGATCTGTGAATTTAAGTTGCTAAATGGAGTTTTGTCTATCCTTGGTGTGCTGCACACTCAGCCTAGGCAGCTCTATTGTGACAATTAAGCAGCGTTGCATATTGCAAAGAATCCCCTTTTTCATGAACGGACAAAACATATTAAGATGGACTGTCATTTTGTTCGGGATGAGATAGTCAACAACAACATTTGTACCAGCTCCGTTCCTACTCATGCTCAACTTGCTGATATCTTCACGAAAGCATTGGGAAAATCCCAGTATGATTATCTCCTTGGTAAGTTGGGCATTCGAAACCTCCATGCTCCAACTTGAGGGGGGGATATTAGGCGTATATAAATATGGAAGAAAATATTTTTTGTATATTATTCTTATCTTGTATATTATGTTAGGATATATTTAGGAGCTTGTTTAGGAAGGTAGGTTTTTGTGTTTGAAAGTGTAGCTCTTGTACATATATGGAGGTAAAAGGCAATGAGAAGACACAGAGAGTTTTTCTCCTATACCGTGTGTCATATTCTTCTTGAAAATTGACACATACAACCGAGACGAACCCTAATTTAGTCAACAGATCCCTAAATCTAACAAGTAAGAGGATTCCTAAGTATGAATTTGCTGGTGGACCAGCTTGATTTCTCTGATATTTTGCTCGTATGGTTTCAGATATGCCATTAAGGAATGTTACTGAAGCATTTGAAGACACTGTGAATCCAAGGAGTTTGAGGTGAACACTAAGGCTAGAGGGAAGGGAAAGGGTCAATATAGAGAATGCTGGGAGACCTTCTAGTTCTAATAACATTCAAGTTTATTTGTGACATAGAAGCTCTAGGAATAGAGTCTGTGATAGTAGATGAGGCTTTCCTAGGCTTACGACTGTGGGCAAGGTTTCTGCAAAGTGGCCTCCAGTTGCTCTATTAACACTTGACACAAGTTTTTCTTCTTGGATGAGGCTATCTCTTGTGATCCTGCAAGGTTAGAGGCTGCGGATATCAGTAGCCTGCTGTCCAGCAAGCCTTACGCTTCATGGTAAGGAATGCTGTAAACTTTTAAGAAGTGGGTAGGGGTTCTGTGACAGTTAACAGTCCTCCCCCTTGGGCTTTCTAATCATTCTAATCACTTGGCTGAATCATCTTCTTTGGCTTTGCCTTGGTTCTTCCAAGAGAGAGACCAATCCCCTTTCATGGTGGCTAACTCCTCATCTTACTTTTCTAGCTTTAGATAATCAATCGACGGCTCATAGTTCGGGCTTGGATTTATATGGTAGCATCCTTTCTAATTTACCTTGAGAGGCTGTTCTTGATGCAATTGTGATGAGTGCTAGCTCTCACAATAATGCTTCTAGCATGAGAAATGAGGGATGACACTCGAGAGTCTATTATTGAGTGAGTGGCCATCAATACCGACGGATAAATCACTGAGAAGTTGAAAATTTGCAAGCACCAAGCATCCCTAGCAGTTGATTTTTCATATCTTCAGAGACATAGCAAATCCTATTCTGTTGAGCTGGTTTGGGATGGTGACAATGTTAATTCTATGAATATTTTCAAGTGGGTGGCCACCAAATTTTAAAGCATTGCTGCATGTATTGTTGTGCGCCTTGTGACTCGTTATGAAAATGAGGTCATTCATTTACTATCTAGAATCAAGAAGAACAAGGTTACGTTCAAACCTAGTGTGCAGAGAACACCACTAGCAATCAAAAGGCAGAGGGAGCTTTGGAGACTAGGGTTTGGAATTAACTATGAAAGACCCTGTACCTCTTCTAGAGGAATGATGGCGTCTTATGTTCAAGTTTCTTTCTTGGAATGTGAGGGGTATTGATGACCGTAACAAAGAGTTCTACTACAAAACTTTTTAAGGGACTAGAAGGTGATCTTGTTTGTCTTTGAGATATGAAACTTGAGGATGTCGAGCTTTCTAATATACGTAGCATTTGGGGGAACCAGCCTATTGATTTTTTTGTTCTTAAGGCAATACGTTTAGCAATGGCATCTTAGTAAAGTTGGATTTTCTTTATTTTAATGATGAGTAAAAAAAAATGTATTAAAAAGCACCAGAGAAATGACACCCATGAACAAAACGAGATAACCGCAAAATAACATCATGCCCTCAGCCTCTCTACAAAAATCATCTCTACAAAATCCAAAAAAGACAACATTGTACCACAATTGAGAACTTGACTCCAACTATATGAAGCTCTCAAGAAATAGAGTTTGAAATATTGAATAGTCCTAGCCTTGCCCTCAAAAATCCGGCAATTCCTCTCCTTCTAAGTGCTCCACCAAATAGCAAAAGGTATCAACTTCTAAACTGTTAAGACCCAACTCTTCTTTAACCTTCTTCTCTAAGCACCAAAACATCTCGTATAGTATGAGGAACTAACCCCCATCAGTGAAAATGACAAATGCCACGAATCGAAGACCCACTAACAATGGACAAAAAAGGTGGTCAACCCTCTCTTCCTCTACAAAACACATTGGACACCTACTAGCCAACTTAAAGTTTCTCCTTTTAAGCATGTCCTCAGTTGGAACCTTTCCTTTGGTAGCCACCCAAACAAGAAAGCATGCTTTGGTGGGAGCTTTAGACCTCCAAATTGTCCGAGCTGGAGAACATGTTGATTTGACCCTTTATACATCTCTCTACAGTAACTTTGGATGGTGAATTACCCACCTAGGACATGAGGCCAAAGAATCTCATCATCACCCTCAAAAGCAACCTTTCTATAATGCATGCATAGCCAAAAGACTCAGCACACCCTCTCCTTCCCAATCATGGGGGCTTCTCAAGAAAATCATGTTCCGGTGGTTTTGATCATCATTGCAAGTGACCACTTGATACACACCTATCTTTTTCAATCTCTTTCAATCATTTGAGAGAAAAATATCTTCCATTTGGTTTCCTCTTATTGAGGAAATTTTTTATCGCTTGCATCTTGCAAATGAATGCAGGTAACTTCACTTGGGGCTTTTTAGGTGTTTATGGTCAGCAAGCCAGAATCGACAAATTGAGGATGGGGGATAAGCTGTGTTGTATTAGAGATTGGATGATCTGGTCCTCGGTACATGGGAGATTTCAATGAAATTTTGCATTGTCATGAAAGAAGTATGAGGGTATGTCCATCTACTGCAATGGCAAAATTTTCGTCATTTCATCAATTATTCAGTCTTGATGGATCTTTCATTAAGGGGGGAGAGTTCACTTGGCTCATGAGTGTCGATCGCTTGGTTCGTTCAAGGTTGGACTGTTTTCTTGCATAGGTTGCAGCTAGTTTCATTCTTGCTAGAAAACTTAGGTATGTCAAAGAACAGCTCAAGAAGTGGAGAGTAGTTTTTGGAGACATCAAGGCTCAAAAGTATAACCTCTCAGGAATTATCCATCCTCTTGATGTGAAAGAAGAATAATCTAGTTTTACTAGCGATGAAATTCAACAGAGGAAAGTTGCTAAATATGAGTGAGCAAGATTATCTTGATGGAGGAAATTTCTTGGAAGCAAAAATCTAAGGCTTTTTGGCTTAAGCGGGAGAATCTAATATGAATTTCTTGCATAGGGTACCAATCTTCATAAGAAGTTTAACTGTATGCCATCTGTGGGAGCAGATGGGGTTCACTATGATGTTGTTTGATATATAAAGTCTGCAATCACAACTTCTACAAATGTTTGTTTGCCAAGTCTGAACCTTAGAGTCGAGAAGTTGATGATTGGCTTCTTCCCTCATCATGGGACTCTGATATGGAGAACAGTGAGCCTGGACCAGATGGTATGACTTTCATGTTTCTTCAGACCAATTGGATTAAGGTTCAAACACATATAATGAGAATGATTTTTGAGTCAGGGAACTTTGTGGCTAGCTTCAATGCCACTTTTATTTTCTTACCACTAAGAAAGCAAATGCTGAGAACATAAGAGGTAAGAGGTTTCTGACCTATCAGCTTGGTTGGTTGCATTTACAAATTTCTAAGGTATTAGCCCATAGACTAAGGGCGGTGTAATAAGAGATTTTATTTTAAAGGACCAAAATGCCTTTATTGGGAGGTGTCAGATTCTGGATGTTGCGCTACCACAAATAAGCTCATTGATTCTAGGATCAAGTCAGGACAGACAGGAGTTGTTTGTAAGTTGGATATCAAGAAGGCTTATGATCATGTGAATGGGGAATTTGGGATGTTCCGATTTATGTCATGAAAATAATGAATTTTGGGAAGCAGTGGGCCATCATTGCATCTCATCCACAGCTCTTGCAGTACTTGTCAACAGCCCTCGAACTGAGTTCTTTTTAGCATCTAGAAGGCTTCTACAAGGACGATTGAATCAGCTTCTAGTGCTGGATTTATATCTGGGTTTGCAGTGGGCCGATCAAATTTGATAGCTAGGAATGTCTTACCTCTTCCTTTCGCAGATGACACTATTGTCTTTTGTGATAATGATTGTGAGCAGAGGGTGAACATTCATTGTGTTCTTACTTGCTCTGAGACAGTTTCGGGCTTGAGCATATACTTGGCAAAAGGTTTTATCCTGCTTGTTCGACAGGTGGACAAATTTCAGCAACTTGCACGTGTTATGCGTTGTACCATTGATTCCTTTCCAACTGCTAATGTTGTTCTCCCTCTCGGTGCTAGATTTCAAAGGAGAAAGCCATTTGGGATCCAATTATTGAGAGGCTTGACAAAAGACTTTTCGGATGGAAATCTAAATACCCCTTGAAAGGGAGGAGATTAACTCCCATCAAAAGTGTTCCCTGAAGCATTCCAAGTTACTTCCTATCCTTCATTCCCTTACCATCTTCAGTGGCCAACAAGTTGGAAGCAATCTAGAAAAACTTCCTTTTGGGTTCCTTCTGGGGTGATTTCAAGCATCATCTTGTGAGATGGAGCCTTGTGAAGCAACCGGTTTTTAAAGGAGGTTTAGGTGCAAGGGACGTGCGGCTCTTTAATGAGGCCCTTCTACGGGAAGTGGTTATGGAGATTTATGATTGAAAAGGACAATCTTCGCAAGAAGGTGGTTACTATCAAATATGGTGACATTGGATTTGGATGGTTTCCCTTTAAACCAAATGACTCTTATGGGCATAACTTTTGGAGGTATACAGGTTGGCATATATTCTTTTCATACTTTTCCTTTGCGGTAGGTGATGGTTCACCATCTTTTTTTAGCATGATCGTTCATTTGATGAGGCTCCTTTGAGAGAGCTTTCTCCCACAGTTTTTGCTCTGGCAGTAGATACAAATGCCTCCATTATTGATTATCCTGAGGGAGTATCTGGCATTAACATTTGTTGCCCGTTTTTGGTCAAGCTGGGTTTATTGAAGATGACACTTTAGCAAGCTTTTGTAACAAGCCTAATGAAGGCCAACTAGGGCTCTCTTATAACAAGCTTTTTAAACAAAAATTCCAAAGGAGAAGAGAAAGCGAGGCCAAATTGGCTGAACAAGATAAAAAGTTGTTCATGGATACCAAATAGAAAAAACACTAACGTCTGTACTGGTTAAACTGAACAAAATCAAGCAAGAAGGATTCGAAACATTGGTAATTTCACACAAAGCCGTTCCTCAATAGCTTTTAGCATCCTTGAATAAAACCTAGGTTCAACTGGAAAAGATACCAGGAGCCATTATTAAGGCAAGTGCAGTACAAATGTCTAACTACGGAGGGGCTTACTCAAAAGTTGATAAGAAATAGAATACACTATCAGCTTGACATGGGAATGTCCCTTCTAGAGCCTGACCTGAGAAATGAAGCCAATATATCACGCAAAAGCAAAAACAGAGAAATGTTTGGTCAGAATTTTTTTTTTCCCAGGGTCGCTTCATACGCTTATGAAGTTCAAGTTGTGCATTCTAACTACTCACTGAGATTTCTTAAAGAGATCTTAGTTTATCAGCTGCTTGTCAGTGAAAATTTTTGGTGAAACCTTCAAGAGTTGCATAACTTCTCAATTGAAGTGCAAGGCCATGTTAATTCCTACAAGTTATGAATTGAACTAGCTGAATAAGAAACAGCATTCCATATAATCACTCAAGACAATATCTCACTAGCATCTAATCGCCGCGCAGAGACAGGTATATGTAGCCATACTCCCGACAATTAACTTGCACAGATTCTACTTGAAAGAGGTTAATGTCGTAGGAAGATAATATTATTTCAGAAGAATTTTAAAATCCATTTGCTGCTTAACCATTCTATTTACCAAGTCTCCTAAAATTTCTTTGACAAAGTTGCTATTAGCCCTTGCCAAGTCTGTTATTAAAGCCTAATATCTAAAATGAAAAAGTACTAAATATTTGGATTTTGCTGTATGTATGCTTGGCTTTCTCCCATACTTTCCTGTAAAAACGTCCATTGAATTTCCACAAAGTAGCAATTCATTTTCAAAAACACAAATATGCTCCTGCAGGTTGGTTTCTCTAAGTCCCTTCAACATTTGATTTGTCATATAAAAGGGCATATATTCGATATCAGACTCATTATTTATCTAGCACTTTACCTTCTATGTAAAATCAAGTATTTTATCAATTTGTTATGGGTCTCATAAAGTCAATGTACTAGTTTTGTAACCTCAACCTGCGAGCACACACAAATAGGAACTCAGAAGCATCTATGATATTTTGTGAGGGTGGTCACTAGAGCATTTTACACTTGGGGGGGGTATCATGAGGAGCAAAATCTACACCCTTAACGGCAGTGCCTAACACGCCTAGGGTGTAACCACTTCCAACTTCAAAACAGCAGAATGAGTATTTTATCTGTTCCAGATACGCACTTTTGAAGTTCTTCAAGAAACTACCCGAGTTCATCATTGACCATACATTCAACGACTGTGAAGGAAGAGCAAAAAGAAAGGGAAAATAACAAGACAAGATCGTGTCTTACCTTGTCATAAGAAAATGCGTTCTCTCTAAGAATATGTTTCGCTACAATTGGGTCTGACACGACAACGAATGCTTTCGGCCCAAAAGCAAGTTTATAAACGGAGCCATGCTGTAAGATTCAAGTAAGCATAAGGAAAATAACTGCTACAGGTCAAACCTTATTAGCCAAGAAACTTAAAATCAAAATTTCCATAAGACTTAGACCATCAATTTAAATAAATCAGTCAATTTTCCAACTTCTTTGCATCAGGGTAGAAGGTCCAATCAATATCAAAGAGTAATAGACCTGATCCTCAATTCGTAGGACCGTTGGCAAACTTACGGAAATGACATTAACACAATAAAATTTAGTCTATAAATTTACCATTTCATTTAAACACTAAGGTTTCTTAGCAAACTCAATACACAGCAGAAATATTACACACACACACACACACACTCTCTTATATATAAATATATATATATATATATATATATATA
>JAKOGI010003952.1:0-37555 GCA_029747015.1 Carnegiea gigantea
TTTTTTGGCCTTTTTTTTTTTTTGTTTGGGGGGGGGGGGGGGAATTTAAGGGAGAAGAAACACAATTGCGTTCATCTAAGCCTGTAATTTTTCTGGGTAGTTTTGCTTTTCGTTTTTCTTAAAAATATTCATTTTCCCCGTCTTGTGGGGAAAGTAAAAAGAAAAATTTGGAGGAATTTGTTCAAGATATCAGGTAATTACTCAGGATGTGTTCATACCTTCCCTGCTCTCTCTCTCTCTCTCTCTCTCTCTCTCTCTCTGCATGTTATATTCCAAGATTTGATTTTTCTGTTTTCGGACAAAGCCCTTTTTCTTCTGGCATTCTGGGGGTGGCCTCTTCATCTTCTCCCCCTCATTCTTCTCCTAATATGAGTCGCATATGTGGGCTATTATGTATTTTTATTTGATTATGGCATTCTGTTGGCTTTTCGATTTTGTGGGAATCAATTTTTTTTCTTTTTCTTGGAGGACACGATGAGGAAGAATATCAGTATTTTATCCAGAAGCAATTTGAATGGATTTGTTTTTTTTTTTTTTTTGGGTGCTTTTCGTTAGCCAAGTGCAAATCATATGTTGGATTAAATTGACGTCTCCAACCTTTTTTTTTTTTGGCTGGGTTTCTTTAGGGGAGAGAAGAATTTAATAATTGGGAACGTTGTGAATGGATTTGTCATACTTCGTTTTAATTAGGAAATACATCGCTATTTCCTGTTTCTTTTTCTTTTCATTTTTTACTGGAAGTTATGTCTTGGATCTGTATGAGCTCCGAAGAAGTCATGGGGTTCTGTTGCTATCCAATCAAACTGTTCGTTGAAACTTTTTTTTTTTTTGGGGGGGGGGGGTTGGGGAATGGCTCTGCCCTTTAAGGTCAAATTAGTCTGAGCAAAACCCTGCGGAAACTTTGGAACAATTCCCTCCTATTTTAGAAAAGAAAAAGAATTAACAATCTGTTTGAAGTTGGATGGAATTGGCTGCTGCGGAAAGGTGCTATTTAATTGCTGAGATCCCCCCCCCCCCCCAAAAGAAGAAAAATTCTCCAAAAAAGAAAAAGAAAAGGAAGAAAAGAGAATACAGACGGATCTCGCAGGTGGCAGCTGGTTGTTGTGGATTATTAATCATGCGATGATTATTTTGACTTGGCTAATATGCTGTTTGAATTTCATGTGATTGTACAGCCTGATCATAAAGGAGAATGAGTTACTAAATAATGTTCTGACCTAGTGCAAAAGTATGAGATGATGTAGATGTGTTGTGGGATGGCGGTCTTGTGTGTTTTGTATTCTTGTAGACGTATATCCTTATCTCTATGTTAGACATCATCGTTATACAATCTTCAAGACTGGACAACATAAGCACGGATAAATCTTTATGCTTGTTAGAGCACAAGTCTCGCAGATTACTTTTTGGATGCTTATCGGAGGAGAAATAAATTAAAGTGTGTTTCTGCTTACATACATGCAGTGCAATGGGACGGGAGATTACCGGTGCACATGTAGAGCATAAGTCCCCTTATGCCAAGGTCATGCCAAAAGTTTCTGCAGACACAGATAGAGAAGTCAATCCTAAATCACCTGCAGGAAACAGTAAAGTAAAGGACTTTGAGGTTAAGGAGTGCACTACTGAGGTCCCATGGGCTGGAAATAGCTGTGAAAAGCAGGATGTTTTGGCGACTAAAAGTACAAATTATGAGGCTGAGAAGCCTGACATGAAATCAGCTAAAACTGATGATCAAAATTCTGGCACTCCTGTTAAAACCTTACCTGCTATGGCAGCTGTTGGGAACACCAGCGTGAAGAATACACCTCAGAAGCTTTCTGATGTATCCATTGAGAAGCAGGTCTATGAGAGTCCCAGAGCAGTTGAAACCCCTGTTTCTCCTGCTGCAAGCAACACGAAGTCTCCTAGCTCCTCCAAGATATCACAGGTACCATAATGAGTCTCTGTGCTTGAAATTCTTGCTTATTTGTTTCAACATTTATGTCATTTTTGAAGCAAGTCCTGATTGAACATGCATTGGGTTAACAAATATCATACTTCAGGGGGACATTTGACATGGCAGTCAATCCCTGAACATGTCATGTTCCCCTTACTGGGGACTATATGCATTGCTTTGCGATGCGTCATTTTCAAATGAATAAATAAGAGTGCTGTTCATAGTGGGATAAGGAGATCTCAGTAGCTCGTCTTCTTTCACCTTCGTATGCTTCTCAAAAGAGAGGTATGTTTCTTGGCTTGGACTGTGCCAGAAGAAAAGTCCATAAATGGGAAAGGACTGGATGTTGGTATTGGTTTGAATTTTTGTTGGAGGCTTGATACGTTCATTGAGTTGTCTCCATTAACTTTGTTCAGCCTCATGGTCATTATTTGCAGTCCATGAACTGAAGTGGCAGAAAATTGAGTGTTGAAACTAGTAATTTGGCAGTATTAATGCATTGGTCTTGGAAAACCAAAAATTCATGCCTAGTAAAAGATTTCCAGTGGAAATCCAGCTTCAATCAGGTTGATTAACTTCTTGACTACTTGTAATTTGTGCACCTCCGTTCTCCCACCTGTGATAAAATAAAAATGTTAACATTTGCAATCTAGTTTGAAGGGCCTCTAGGCTTGAGAATGAGTCAAAGTCTGTCATTTTCTTGAGTCTGATAGGAAGTTTCTGCTTGAAATTTGTCCTATTTATTTGGTTCTGTCTCCCTATGCTTCTGAATTGTGGAAAGTAATTGCAGTCTTATTGAAATCATTATATCAGTAATGTGCTTTCTTCCATTAGCTTTCGGTTGGATCTCACAATGTTGCGTGTTTTTGGTTTTTCCTCCCAGCCAAGTACCCCTTCTATTGCAAGGAAGAATTTAGATGATGAAGACAATTGGTCCATGGCATCATCATATCCTTTGTATATTATTGGACAGTCTTGTCCACTGGACTCTTTACAGTTATCTATAAGGCTTTGAGATTCTTATTGATGAGCAAGTTGTCTTTTTTTCTTTTTTTTTTTTCAACTGTCTTTTTAGTCGGGGAATTCTTTTCTGATTTATGTAGTTTCACCCTATCAGTTTTTCCTTTTCTTTTCAAGGATTAATCCTCATTCGTACTCATCATAATTGCATCTGAATGACTTCAATGTACTCTCTCTGCAAGCTGTAAAGTGATGCAAATGCAAAGCCAGTCCGGCAAACCTGTGAGTAGCTGTCCTAGCTTGCTTGTGAACATGGCAAATCCTGAAAGTACGGTAAAGACAAGGATGATATCCCTGTGAATTATTTGATCAGACTGACCCAAACTATTAATCTGTTTTGTCGTTGCTTGTGCCTAATCCGGACAGTCTGTCTTGAAAGCACCATGTGGTATCCAGATATTCATGCCCCATTGGACAAGTTGCTTGATTGGTGTGGCTTTGATGACCCTGAATTCAAAGGATCCGCTTCGTCTCTCTCTACTAAACTAGCTATCACCAGCAGTTGGTTATTGTTAGTAACCACTCTGACGTTGATCAATATGTGATCCGTGGTGAAATCCTCATCAAAACTCACCTTGAATGTTGCAGCCTATGGAAGCCTCCACCCTTTTTACTATCCAGCTTATGCCTGGATCCTGGATAGGCTTGACCTTTCATTTGCTTTCCAATATTTCTGAATCCATGTCTATGTCTCAACTTCAGCCACAAACTGGTCAGTGTCTTCAGCCTGTCAAATTTTTCAGTAGCATAAAGCCTGAATTTCCATGTAGAAATCATGGTGCGTGCAACATGCTCAGTTGAAAGCTTCTTCATGTCTGCCTCGAGTCAGCTTTCGAAGGAGTTAATAAAAAAGCATGATTTGGAGAATTCTTAGGGACTCTTGCAAACCACATCAAGATATTTTCTTCAGTTAGTTCTAGCTACATGTAATGCGCCAAGCTATTGCATTAGATACTACAATATTTTCTGGCAAATGACAGCATTTTTCATGATTTTTATGTGAGTGAATGATGACTACAGTTCCTTAGGTCAAGAACGGGGAAGATGGTAGTGATACCGTGATTTGCTGTTAACACAAATGGTTCCTATTATGTTTTGAATTATAATTTGCCCTGCAAAAAAGTTGGTTAGGTCAATTAGAACTTGCACAAGAGATAGTTCCCGGTGGACATATGGTGACTGTTTGCATAGTTTCATTCCGGGTATCTGGGCTTTGCTTTAAATCTTGTGAGTTCTGAATTGTCTGCTTAGTTTCTTTAAGATTTCTTTTGTGAAAATATTGAAGTACATTGACCTTGCAGCTATTCCTTAACCTACTATAGCACAGCAGCATCTGCACGGACTACAAGATCCAGAACGACTGTTGGTGTAGCTCCATCATTTAGCATTGAAGAACGGCTACAAAAACGAAAAGAGGTAATTTCTGAACTGACGAAATGATTTGGTATGCGATTGCAGGTTTTAGTCTTCTTGGAGTGCTGAGCTTTCCTTTCGTGGTGTTTCTGCATTTTAGTACTATGCAAAATTGGAGGAGAAACGTAAAGCTTTAGAGGCAGAGAAGCAGGAGTATGAAGCGAGGACTAAGGTATACCACTTGCTTCTTGTTAACCTACTGAATAATTCTCTGCGCCTCTGTGAACATTTGGTGTTATTTGTTTACCAATCTAAATCCAGGAAGAGGAAGAAGCAGCTATTAAGCAGCTTAGGAGGAGCATGGTGTTCAGGGCTAATCCTGTTCCCAACTTTTACTATGAGAAGCCTCCACCAAAGAAGGAGCTCAAGAAGGTACACGGAATATCTTTATCTTGTGATTTGCCCGCCCTTGTGCATTTTGTTCCATTTTTAACATAATCGAAAGTCTTGCGGTCAAGTTAGTTATTTTTGTTGCATCTTTGTTTTGTGATTTTTCTTATTTGAGCACTTTAAGCAGTTGGAAATAGAATTGGCAAATTCTCATTTAGATTTTGTTTCAGCAGGACGATGTCGGGTTGGAAGGGCTGGTACGATATTTGGGTCAGATTGGTTTCAAGCCGGGTTGGATCGAATTTAGGTTTGAGAGATATTGTCAGTTTGTCATTTAAGCTTCCTTAGAGGGCAATCACTACTAAAACCAATTTTGGTCACTTTGCTTAGGGTCATGTGAAGTTAGGGTGGGGCCAAAATTGGGTTGCCTTGTTTTGATTATGAGTTGGGTTCAGTTTTATGGTGTTTGTGGGGTTGTTGCTCTTTCAGGTATAGGTGCCGTGTCTAGTTAAAGGGCCATCATATACTTTGTTGACTTCACCTTCAGGCTTCCTGTGTTTGTCTCCTCTAGGAGCAACTTTCTGAAATCCATCTTGCCAATGCTACATCTCCTTGTCTGTGATATAATTGCTTAAAGCATCTACTTCACGCTTGTCACATTTGACATATATGTCCCCCACTAGCTTTAGATTATTCCTCATGTGTCACCTTTTTACCTTTTTTATTTTTGGTTTTGGTTGGGCTTGGATTGACATCAATTGCTTACTTTAGGCCTCGTTACCATATTTCATTTTAGGATACCAATGCAATTTTAGGATACCAATGCAAATGGCTCCCAGGCCCTGCAGCACTATATCCCACAATTTGTCCTCTTATGAATGTCTTTTAATTTATTGGAGGTAGGCCAAGGTTGGGGTTGATCTTATGGGTGATGGTTATTCTATTATATTGTCATGGATGGGAAGTTTCATAGTTGGGTATTAAGCATGGGCCGAGATTTAGCGTGTGAGTTGTTTAATTTATGTTGAAGTGCTTCTGTCGTTTGTTCTGTAGTTCTATTGTGTGATCTTTTGGCCATTTGGCTTAATAATAATTGAGAAAAAAATTGATGCCGAACTCTTAGGAAACCTATCCCTAAAGCTGCAGCCATTTTTAGACTTTTCTCTTTCTCTTGACTCGTGTTTCCACTAAAATCAGTTTTGGGCAACTTCGTCTTGCTTTAGGTTACAATGATCCAAAACAGGGTGCATCAATGTCATTTCTTCCGGAGTAGTGTGATCTTAGGTCCAATTTGATTATATGTGAATAGCCTCACAGGAATTACGATCTTGGGTCTGTTCTATGCTTGTGAGATTTCTGCTTGTGACAAATACATATTCCTGTGTTTGTGTGTGCGTGTGATGCGAGTGTGTGGGCATGTCTCCTCTCTCTCTGTCTCTCTCTCTCTCTCTCTTCCCCTCCTCTCTCTCTCTCTCTCTCTCTCTCTCTCTCTTTCTCTCTCTCTCGATGCGATGGTGTGGCCTGTGGCGCAATAACTGACTTGGATGTTAAAATGCACTCCTAGCTTCCAACAACTCGTGCAGTTTCACCTAAGTTTGGACGTCGAAAGAGCTGCAGTGATGCAGTTAGCTGCTGTCCGGAGGAAAAGATTTGTGGACGAGCATCAAGGCATAGCCTTGGTAGCAACCGGGACTTGTCGACTCCAACTAGCACTCCCAAGAAGAAGGATCGCCTAGTTGGTAGTAGCAGTGTCTCCAAATTCAGGGACCGACCAAGGCCCGTGAAAGATCAGCCCTCGGTGAAAACTTCTTCTAAGATCTCCAATCAGCCAAATTCAGACATCGCTGTTCAATCCTGATCCCATTTGGGGCTCACTTCTGGCATTGAGTGGGTTGATCTTTCGAAGCTTGTTTGTGTTAGCCTTAGCAGTTAGTTTCTTCGTCAACTTGATTTTTCTGACTGACTCTTTACTGGTGGCCTGTCTGTTGTGATTGTTATATATGAGTGAGTTGTATATTTCTGTAACTTACGTTAGTACATATCACATACCATATAAAATGTCACGCAAGTCTTCTGTATTTGAACTCCCTGGTTTGATTCTGGGATGAATGTTGGTGTGATCTAACTTTCTATGGAACAGCTGCAATATTCGTAAGAAATGCTGTTTGTTAATGCATTGCATTGGTGTCTATTGCATAATTTCCCCTTATTTTTCTGGTCTGTTGAAAACAGTGTAGCTGTAGCTGCTATACGGTTGCGTTCATCTTGATCTCCTCATACCTTTTTTGATGTTGCAGTGAGATTCACAACGTGCTTTTGCTTGATTTCCTTGGAAACCTATAAATTTTGCAACGCCTTCTGTTATTGAATGTCGTGAAATTTTCGCCTGTGGGTCTTTCTGAAATTAGGAGTACGATTTATTGTATCATGATCATCTCAAATCCAGTTTCAACTGCATGCACGTTGCCCAAATCTTCCTTCATTCTTCTTGTTTTTTTGTTTTTAATGTGAAGCGACAACTTTTGGCATATTATTGAACCCCCCTTTCATTATCATCATAACCATTTCGTGAATCGGAATTACTGGTTTGAGATATGTATCCCACAAGAGATACTATTGGAGTAGGGATGGGCCACGAACTGGATACTCATTGGGTTGAGTGGTCGGTCCGTTTAAAATAGGGCTAATAAAGGGTCGGGTCCATACTGGACTAGGCCATTAATGGGCGAGCCCATTAAGGCATATTAACGGATTGGATTGCGCGAGCCCATTAACGGTCCGTTTAGTGATCCATTATTTTTTTAATCTAATTGATACACTAGTCTACATGTTCCAATTAGTTAATCTCATTACGAACACTGTGTACACAATGATAATTATTATAGACCGTTGTTTTGCGCAAGTTTACTCCGTTTCTAAACAGGGCCAAAGCGGGCCGCCCATGGGCCGACTTGACCTGGCCCATTTATTAGCTCGATTGTGTATTTTTTATCTTTGAATTTAAACAAGTTTAATTTGTTTGAAAAATTACAAATACATTAGTTGAAAAATTAACTAATCAAAAACACTCCTTAGGTGGTAATGGACGGGTTGAGTTCATTTGGCCCGTCCAACCCATTGACAAATGTACTGAACCCAGTCCAGCCAGTTTAGTTAATAGGCTGGCCCAATCCGGTCCAATCCCGTCCATTGCTCACCTCTATAATGTAGACAAACTCTTTTAGAGGTGGCTTTTAAAGTTTTTGAGAAATAAATCTTCTGGGCTGATTTTTCATTTTTAAATTGTTATCATTCCTAAACAAACCATTAGTCTTTTAAGAAACTTAGAAGTTACATCTAAAATTTTTATTTCACCATGCCTTTTGGGTAAATAACAAAAACAACTCCCAAATGAGTACCGATTTATCGGAGTCTAGGTAGATTCAGATATAAGCAATTTTATCTCTATAAACATTTTTGCATGTAAGCGGACTTAATCTAAAATATACTCTTTTGTGAATATCTCTATTGAAATTTACTGATATTAGATGCAAATGAATTTTATGGTATAATTCATATTTCTATTTTCCTTTTGATCCAGAAAAAGGTTTCATCAAGCAACAGAAATTAAATTGCAAGATGGTGAGCCTCTGATTGAAGAGGGAGGGGGATCCAATTTCATATGTAGCTTCGATGCGGGCAGTAGATCTTCCTTTTGGCTGCTTGTATTCTTATGTCGAGCTTGAAGAGAGGGGGCTCTACCTATTTTCTACTATTTATGTTTTATATTTATGGATAAAATATTATTATCCCAATTATTATTTATCCCATTTATTATGCTATATATGTAGTATATAATAATTTGCCTTTCGTATGTGTAAGCTTTTCTCCTTCGTTGTTCATGACTAGCTATCTTGAAGGTAGTTATTCTCATTGCATTGTCCGATAATTATAGAATAATAAAGATAGTTGCCTTGTCGTTCATTGAGACCAATATTGTCCTTCATCTCGGGACCAATGGGTCCATCTTCCCCATGCAAGTAACTCCTTAGGCAAACCTTTTACAACCATAAAAAAATCAGAGCTGAGTTTTCCAGGTAAGATTTAGGCAGCATTATCAATCTCATAGGTAATGTTGGGACCCCATTTCCTTGCATAGTTCAACCAAGGTGGCTTGTCGATGACACCGGACCCTAGGTAATCTCCTGAAACAACTGTGTAACTTCTCCGGTGTCCCAAATGATATATTACTCTTGTCGGTGTCCTTCCTAATACCGACGAGCCCATTGCCCTACAAGACGAGCAAAACAAGAGAGAGAGAGAGAGAGAGAGAGAGAGAGAGAGTTGGCTGGCCGGTGGCCAAGGTGGCAGAAGAGAGGGAAGATTAGAGTATCCCTAATATGAGTTCCACAAATTTGAAACTTCCTCACGTCGTATCAATAAAAGTTTCATATTTTAGAACTAGTATTCCTTCATTTTTCAATCTGTGGAACTGTATTTTGGATTATTTAGTAAAATATTTATCATGGATCCATTCTATAGTATACAACCTTGTTTTTAATTACAAAAATAATATTTTGAAGTAAAACAAAAAAGAAAAACAAAAAAGCCACAAAAAGATTTTTAAAAGAAAAAACTCGGGTTGAAATTGCAGAGTGTTGCAACCCACGTGCCATGTAAAATTTGGCATGCATTGGAAGATCACAAATGAAATGGCGGGTCTTGCAAGTCGAATGAGTTTCACGAGCAGAGAATGCTCTAAAAGACAAGTCTACAGGCGACGCTCCTGCTTTCCTAAAACTAGAGTTGCCCATTCATACCATTTGTGAGCGGATATTATATATATAACATAAGAGAACCCACACGTTAGCATCTTTTGGTTCATCAATAATTTTTTTGATGCATAACATGTAAGTTACAATGAGAATGTATAATTGATTTTTCGTATTTTTGAACACGGTTGAATAATGTAGTTTAACATTTTCTGTAATGGCGCGGAGGAACCCGACTCAATTACAGTTACCGCTGTACATCTTCATTGCTGGATTGACCAAAACTCCAACAAAGTAGCGTGCAAGCAAATCACACTTTAACAGAATTTGGCCCACAAAACGATTGTTCTATCGTCAAGGGAAATTCTCTCACCACTAATTAACCTTCTCTTACACGTACTCCAACAAATCAAGGATGACCATATATAGATCATACCTAGATTCTCATCATCATAATCGTGTGTATATATATATATATATATATATATATATATATATATATATATATATATATATATATACACACACACACACATATATATATATATGTATGTATATACACATATATATAAATATACAGGACCAGCACATTGTAAAATAGTTTTATTATAGGTGTAAAAATTAAAGTCGATACAAGAATTGCTTTAAAAAATCCAATATTCTAATGGGTTTAGATAATGTAACTTTGTATTGATTTAGGACGAAAACTTTTATTTTGTTGGTCTAGATTAAGTTACCTTTAAAACTATGATTGAAATCATATGATTCAATCATGTGACAATGAAAGAACCAACGGATGGATCTCAAACAGTTGCATGTAAGAGTATTCAACTTTCGATTTTTTTTTTTTTTTATATTTTCTTCATTCTTATTTGTTTTTATGCGGTTTTCATAAAGTTTAAGTCATTCATTTACCAAAAGTAATACTGAATCATATATATATATATATATATATATATATATATATATATATATATGTGAGTTTGCATTTTGGTTCAGTTAATAATAATAGCTTATAAGATAAGGTCGTTACATATAAGCTCATGCAGTAATCTGTTGTATTAGGATTTTACTTAATGAAGTGTGTGTATATATATATATATATATATATACACACACACACATATATATATATATATATATATATATATATATATATATATATATATATATATATATATATATATATATATATATATATATATATATATATAGATATATATATATATATATATATATATATATATATAGGTCATACTCACATACTGTACTCTCAAAACCTGGCAAACTTGACAAGGATATATAGTTGCTTAACATCGAAAATAAGATAAATGGTCGTCAAGATTCCCAATGGTTGGTTAACATTTTAGTTCAGTTGCTATTTCCTTTTAGTTTGGAGATCCGCATATCACAAGCAAAGCAAGCATATGCTCAATTAGCTTCCGTGTACATCTTTCATTTTTCTTCAAAGCTAATCTCAGAGGAAATAAAAATAAGAGAGGGTTTTCCATTTTGGGGTTAACCACTGTTTGGCAACCTTTCTTGTGGATCATGACTTCCTTGCACGTCACATTTGGTTATCAAATTCTTAAGATTTTCGACTCACCAATAAATGTGACGGTGCTTGTTATTCATTCCTCAAAACATCCAATTGAACAAGAGCCTCGAGACACCAGACTCAAATGATTCTTCAGTTCTAGATATTCCCAAAGATATAATATATTCCGGCCTCTGTGTTTTACCTACTTGTCGAGATTGTCTTTTTTAATATGAAGTATACATATTTGACTTCTTGATATGTTAATGGTATGATCATATTTAATTTCGCGATTGATAAATATGAGCAACTGTGTTCCCATCTCTTGTCCTTCTTGCGTTAAAGGAGTTCGGAAGAAAGCCAAAGCTTTGCCTGTTGACTCCTCTTTTAGTTTTCCTTCTCCTCTACCAAGTTGGCCTCCAGGTACTCCCAGCCTCTCTTTCTCTATGTAACATCCTTAAGAATAATTTGGTTTCTTTTTGGAGCCGCCCCCCGCCCCCCCAAAAAAAAAGAAAACACCCATTTCTTGTTTGTTCATATTGTTTTACCATATTACAGGTAACGGATTTGCAACCGGGACAGTAGACCTTGGAGGGCTAATAGTAGCTGAAGTCACAGCTTTCAACAAGGTGTGGACTACATATGAAGGAGGACCAGATAATGCAGGGGCATCCTTCTTTGAGCCAGTTGGGATACCTGAAGGCTTCTCAATCTTGGGACACTATGCCCAACCCAACAACAGGGCGCTATTCGGGTGGGTCCTTGTTGGGAAGGATGTCACTGAATGTTCAAACCCGACCCTAGCCCCACCCATGGACTATGACCTTGTTTGGACTAGCACATATTCCGGCGTCAAACAGGATTCTCCTGGCTACATTTGGGCTCCTAGTCCACGTAATGGGTATAACTCCGTGGGGTTCATTGTCACCACAACACCTGACAAGCCTCCCCTTGAAAAAGTCCGGTGTGTTAGGTCTGATCTTACTGCCCTAGCTGAACCCTATGAGTTGATATGGAGTTCCAATGGGATCAACATCTGCGAATCGAGGCCACAGTTAAGAGGGGATCAGGTAACACAAATTGTTCCTGTTTTTCCTTGTCCGGATTCATCTGATTTTATTTCATTTGATATGTACGTCTTTATATATACTTTTAATTATGTTGTTCGACTCTTGTAACATCTTGACATAATTGAACATCAGGAATCTGGGGCAAGCGTTGGAACATTTGTAGCTCAAAGTGGCAGTGGGACGACAAGTAACATAGCTTGTTTGATGAATACAAAGGCAAACTTTTGTTACATGCCGAATTTGGATCAAATCCATACGATCATCCAAATTTACTCCCCCAAGATCTACATCCATCCCAAGGAGGAGTTCCTTCCCTCATCAGTCAATTGGTTCTTCACCAATGGGGCACTTCTATACAAAAAAGGCGAGGAATCAAATCCTGTTCCAATTGAACCAGATGGCTCAAACCTACCTCAAGGTGGTTCAAACGATGGAATGTATTGGCTAGATCTCCCGACAGACAAGACAGCTAGGGAAAGGGTCAAAAAGGGCGAAATTGGATCAGTTACTGCATATTTCCACCTTAAGCCAATGTTTGGAGGGACTTACACTGATTTGGTCATATGGTTGTTTTACCCTTTCAATGGTGGATCAAGGGCTAAGGTTGGAATATTCAACATATCCCTAGGAAAGATAGGAGAGCACGTAGGGGATTGGGAGCATGTAACCTTGAGGGTAAGCAACTTCAATGGAATGCTTAGGAAGGCTTATTTTTCACAGCATAGTAGTGGGGTGTGGGTGCATGTCCCTAACCTGGAGTTTCAAGATGGCAACAAATTTGTTGGGTACTCCTCTCTGCATGGCCATGCAAATTATCCTCGACCAGGACTCGTCTTGCAGGGGACCGACTTCATAGGCATAAGAAATGATACAAGTAAAAGCGATAAGATATGGGATACTGGAAAGGGTTATACAATTATTTCGGGAGAGTACTTGGGACCTGCTGCCATTGTTGAGCCAACTTGGTTGAGCTATGCAAGAGAATGGGGTCCCAAAATTACATATGATATTGCTAATGAGATTAATAGGGTTGCCAAATTCTTACCAGGGAAACTCAGGTCTTCTTTTATGAAGATTGTAAAAAGTTTACCTGGCGAGGTACTAGGGGAAGAAGGGCCTACAGGACCCAAGATGAAGGACCATTGGCATGGGGATGAGAGGTAAAACCATGCTAGCTATCATATGGCCAGGCATAAAAATAGATTTGATCTTAGTTAATCTGTTTACTGTAAATTTGTTTTTTCTTTTCTTCTTTCTCCTATATACTTGGTTATTGTAATTTGCATTTTCAATTTTGGTTGTTCTTCCCACCAGGGACAAAGTCAGGAATTTACCATGGTTAGCCCTTTGGTGTAATTCTGGTCATATTTATCCTATACATCCTCCTATGTGTGTTACCTTTCATATATTTTTGAAGCTAGAAAAAGGAAATATATTAGAGAGATGATATACGGTTTTGCTAATTGTCGTCCTTGGGGCGATTGGGAAAGAGAATCTTATCTATTAAATTTTACATATAAGACAAAAGTTTATCCACTATTTTCTATTTAGATGCAATATTTGAGTTTCCTCGTGTCCGTTTAACCTCCTTCCCAATACTTGATTAATTCTTGCCTAATTAATTTTGTATTATTTATGGAAATAATTTGCCTTTAAAACGTTAGAATTTTATACAAGTGTTAATCATTGCAATCGGCGCTCGCATGCTGCAATCGTCACTTCTTCCCTTCGCGTCAAGTCCTTTTTCAATTTATCAATCTCCGATCACAGATTAACTTGTCTAAGTGATTTAAATAATGCAGTACATACCTTAAACACCTATTAAGAAAGTTCTTATGTGATGTAGGGTTGCTTAATTAAGCATTGCATATATATGTCAAACAGTTACAGGATCTTGATAGAAGGCGACCAACATTTTAATTAGGCGCGCCTAATGATTGTGTATGTTCTCCAAAAGAGCTTATAAGTGTCAAATTCCCATTATTACGTAGTTGCATATAATTATAGATTGTTAATACGGAAAATTTCTTTTCTTTTGATAGAAATACGGAAAATTTCTATAAAGAAAACAAAATTAATTAGGTAAGAATTGGATATTGGGAAGGAGATTAGATCGATAACTTTGATTTAATCAAACAACTAAAATATTCCATTTATAGAGAAAATATTATATAAAATTTTATCGTATACGTAAAATTTAATTAAATAAGATTCTTCTTATTTATCGCCCTAAGGGTGACGATTAGCAAAATCGAAAAATATACTAGAGAGATGATATATAAAAGACAGAAAAACGAAATAGTTAAAAAAAATAAAAATGGTGAGAGGCTTAGGAGTTAGGAGTCCTACGGCTAAGGCACACACACAAAAACAAAAAAAGAAATATGAACTTAGAAGAGAGGGAACCATTGCCCCCCTTCGACTCCACATAACTTCGGACCAAATGACCCCGAGCCGTTTAGTATGAGAAGGTCATTGCAGTGAACATGGGAATTGAAGGTTCACTAACATAGCTCGCATTTGCTTCATTATCATATTCCTTCGAGTTTATAAGAATTGGAATGAATTTTAAGGTTCATAAGCACATGACATCTATCTGTATCCCTCATCGAAAGCTAAGAAACATTGTATAGTTCATAAATGGTATAGTGCGCCAGTTAGTTATAATGACAAATGCTTCAATTCTACTATTCAAATTCGAGTGAGGATGAGAAGTTATAAATAACAAGTGGGGGGGTATCATAGACTATGATATGAATCTATGGTACTTGTAATTTTAAATTATTTGAACCAGCATAATGGTCTTAAATTAAGGAAATGTGTTTTCATACATTTTAAGTGTGTCAATAAATACAAATAATGCATGAGTACAACAACTATGGTCCCCTATTTGTGAACCACGTTCAAATAAACAACAAACGACCGGTATCAGCCACACCTAACGGAGAAGACAAACCAACCATACAATTGTTATCCAAAACAAGTCTCTAACTAAGCTGCTTTATTTTACCCACGTTGATCAGCAGCTTGCTCATAGTTATATATATGTATAGCTCACTAGCTCATAAACGTTCTTCACATTCAACGGCCTAAAAACTGAGAAACACAAGAGGTATTCTTACAGACTTCCAGCTTGACAACTATGGGCAACCGCCTTTCCAGCTCTTCTCCTTCGGCTCTGAACATTGATTCCACCTTTTATCTTCCTTCTCCTTTGCCAACTTGGCCTCCAGGTAACCTTAGCTTCTCTCCTGTGTCAAGTATTGCTTGTTTATTTCCCTTCTTTTTTTTTGTGGGGAGGGGGCTCCCGGGGGGGTGTGGCTGGTTAACTAGGAGGGGATACCTTTCCCTCCTACTTTGATAAAAGTCTTATCTTGGGATAGAGATATAAAATAAAACAACTTTCAGTGAAGATCCCACTTTTGTGGGGTCTGAGAATAGGGGTGAGCAAAAAATTGAGTACTCGATTCTGGATCTAGAACCGAATTGGGCCCAGTGGGTACGGATCCGAATCCGGTTAGACCGGTTACTGGTCCTGAAAATTTGGACTGGACTCGAACCCAACACCTGACACCGGGTCAAAATTTAAAGAATTTTGATTAAAAAATATAAAAAGTAAACCCTTATTCTTCAAGTGATGTATCTTTTTTACCGAGACCCAACTCCTTAACTACCTCAATTTAACCTTTTGTCTTTTTTACTTTCAATTTATCCCCAACTTACTCTTTATGTATCTCGACCGCTATGGATTTCTTCCTTTAAGTTTTAACTCTTCTCCTTATGAGCGCTGTTGCTTACTACATGTTTGTTTTTATATTATTTTGATGGTTTCCATCTCTTTCTCTTTCTATTTCAAGTGAATTAAAATAATTTTTAGGTCTCCCATTCATTTTGTAATCTTGATTTGTGAGTTTCTGTTTAATATTGTTTCCGATTCTTTGAGGTTGTTTTAAAGTATGTGAATCTTCTTACTACTCATTTCGTATTTAATTTATCCTTGCAATTTGGTTTTTGGTAATTTGGCTTCAGATATGAGTTCTCAACTTTTTTCAATCCCTTACTCTCTTTATTTTATTAAGGGAAAGTGAAAACAAAAGAAAAAATTATTATTTAGGAACCGAGTACCCAGAGCTGGACTCAGTACCGACCGGATCCGGGATTGGGTCTAAATTTTAGGATCCAGTACCAAACGGATCTAGGACCGGTTCCAAATTTTAGGATCTGGTTCCAACCGGGTCCGGTTCCGGGTCCTAAAATTTCAACCGAGTACCCGGTCCCGCTCACCCTCATCTGGGAAGATTTGGGTGCAGGCATCTTTACTTCTTCAGCCATCTTTACCTTCGGAAAGGCTGATTCCAAGATATCTGCGAATAAGGATGTGAAATTTATTCGTTTTGGTCTGTGGACCTCTATTTTATAGCAGTTGAGTTGCTGTTAGGCAATAACAGGGTAAAACATTTCCATTATAGATTTTTTCTATTTATAAAACTCAAATAATAATAATCACCCCTAGATGAACTATTAGTCACTCCAAGTAATTATTAATAGTCCCCGTAAAAATATCAGTTTCATAATATAACTTATATGATACGGCCTCTCACAAGAGTTGCTAAACTAATTAAGTGTTAGTAAACCCTTGAATTAGTCGTGCTTATTTTTGTGTTCTTTGAAATTTGGTTTTATGGGAAGGTGGCGGATTTGCAACCGGAACAATAGATCTGGGGGGGCTAATAGTATTAGAAGTGACAACCGTCAACAAGGTGTGGACAACATATAAAGGAGGGCCTGGTGATAGAGGGGCAACCTTCTTCGAGCCAACTGGGATACCTGAAGGGTTCTCGATTCTAGGACACTATGCCCAACCCAACAATCGGGCTCTGTTCGGGTCGGTTCTTGTGGGAAAAGATTCAAGTGATGGCTCGAACCCAGCCTTGGTGCGACCCACTGACTACGCCCTTGTTTGGAGTAGCCAATCTTCAAGGATCAAACAAGACTCCCCTGGCTACATTTGGGCTCCAATCCCACCAAATGGCTATAATGCTGTTGGCCTAATTGTCACAACGACACCTGATAAACCTTCTCTTGACAAAGTTCGATGTGTTAGGTCCGATCTCACCACTACATCAGAGCCTGATGAGTGGATTTGGGGTCCGAAGAAGGAGGTGAAAGCCAACAATTTCAACATTTACAAATCAAGACCAAATACAAGAGGAGACCAGGTACATTGTAACCTTTCTCCTTCAACGTCTATGCATCCGTAGTTTACCGACGTATTTGGCAAATCCCCCCCCCCCCCCCCAAAAAAAATTTTTCCACGGAGTTTTGGCTTTTTGACTCAATCAAAAAGCTATTTGATGTATTTGGTGAATTGGTTTTTTGTACTCACTTTTTACCCTTTTGTGACAATGCTAGTAAAGGTAAGATTGTCTACATTTGAATTTCTTTAAACCTACAAAAAAGAAGATCCACATTAGTTGTTGTTGTCATCTATTTTACCCTCTAAAAACGATTAGTTAGTTTCACGAAATATTTTACCTAGAAATATCTGATGTAAACAATTCATACAAATAGCTAATTTAATAAGTTGAGTTAATCTGTCAACTAATAGTTGATAACCAAACAATATTTTACTTGAATTATGAGAGTTGAACTGAATTGAATGACAGGCATCAGCAGTGAGCATTGGCACATTTACGGCTCAAAACAGTAGTGGAACTCCAGATAGTGTGCCTCTCTTAGCTTGCTTGGTGAATGCGAACAGCAGCTTCTCTTCCATGCCCAATCTGGATCAAATCCATGCAATCATTCAGACATACTCTCCTAAGATTTACTTTCACCCGGATGAGGAATTCCTCCCTTCATCCGTCGATTGGTTCTTCACCAAGGGGGCGCTTCTGTACAAGAAAGGCGATGAATCAAATCCAGTTTCGATCAACTCAACTGGCTCGAACCTACATCGAGGTGGCTCGGATGACGGCTCGTATTGGCTAGATCTCCCGACAGATAAGCAAGCAGGGGAGAACCTCAAGAAAGGTGACCTTGGATCCGCCACTGCATATATCCACATTAAACCCATGCTCGGAGGGACTTACACTGACTTAGCCATATGGCTATTTTACCCTTTCAATGGAGCTTCAAGGGCAAAGGTTGGAATATTGAGCATACCTCTGGGTCACATAGGTGAACATGTGGGTGATTGGGAGCATCTCACTTTGAGGGTCAGCAATTTTAATGGAATGCTAAAGGAGGTCTATTTCTCACAACATAGTGGTGGGCAATGGGTCCGAGCCTCTGACCTTGAATTCCAAGATGGTAACAAATTTGTTGGGTATTCCTCCTTGCATGGCCATACAAATTATCCTCGACCAGGACTTGTCTTGCAAGGAACCAACTTCATAGGAATAAGGAACGATACAAGTAAGAGCGACAAGATATGGGATACCGGAAAGGGCTATACAATTGTTTCGGGAGATTACTTGGGCCCTGGTGTCATTGTCGAGCCACCTTGGTTGAACTATACAAGGAAATGGGGTCCTAAAATTACCTATGACATTGCTAATGCGATTCATAGCGCTGCCATAAGGTTACCGGCGAAGCTTAGGTCTTTTTTTCTCAAGATTATAAAAAGTTTGCCTAATGAGATATTAGGGCAAGAAGGACCTGCTGGACCCATAATGAAGGACTATTGGCATGGCGATGAGAGGTAAAACCATGCTTCAGTGTCATAGGCGCGCTTCAGATGAATATGGCATCAATGCCACCAAAAAAAAAAAAAAATATAGATTTCAGCCAGCAAGGTAGTTCATCTTTTTGCTGTAAAGTTGTTTCTTATTAATTTTCCTTTTTCATTTATGTAGTTGAACAATTATAATTTATATTTTTGATTTTGATTCTTCAAATTACCGTGAAGTACGTACTGATTAGTTTCAACGCAGCAATAACTATGAGTATGATTGTGAAACCTCCTCTTCACTTTCAATTCAACGTACAGTCTAACAACTCAATGAGACATCTAATATTTGTCAAAACTTCAAATTCCCTTTTCTCAGTCCCCTTCCCCCCTTGGGGGGGGGGGGGGACAACCTATATCAATATTTTAATTAGGTTAGGTTCGTATTGTCTTACTGTAATTGATTAAACTATCCTAAGTTGTAATTGGACAATAGATCAAATTTGGTCCAATGAAAGTATACGTATATACCTCATAAGGTAACTAAACCCTAAGGGACTGATTAGCTTCTCACAAGTTCCCTAAGCAAGGAAACTTTGCAACCTGATATTCAAACCAAGGACGCCAAGGATAAATCCGCAAGGGTGCTGTGTAACAGACATCAAATTTTTTAAGACTTGGTACTACGGTGTTCTATTGTAATTATATAATGTTTAGTTGGACATTATCTATCCTATAATGCAAATAAATTTACAATTGTATCTTCATATTGTATTTGGTTGTATGAGAATATTCTCAATCAAAAAATTATGTCGTAATTATTATATTTTAGAAATTATGCAATTATGTAAAGGTCAAAGTGTTTTCGCATTTACACTCAAAAAAACTTCACTTAATTATGTTCACAAAATTCTAGGTGCTGGTTACCTGTGACATCGATGTAGCATGTCTAAATTTATATAAATGATGGTAATTTGTATTATGGAATCAAAATCCCTTTCTTTTTGTTTGTTCCAGCCTTCTAGGGAGATGCAATATTGTATCCATCGATTTTGTAGTATTTGAACATGTTAGAGAATGAAGATGCATATTCTTAAATTTTCAAGCATTAGTTTAAGCTTTTAATTGAAATTATATTTAAATGTGATAATATTAGAGACTTTATAAGTGATAGGTCTCATATTTGAATCTTAGCAATACTGATATTGATTTATTACACAAGGTAGATAAGTCTCTATCTTGAAACTCATAGAGCATTTGCGTAAGGAGACATATTAAATCATACAATATTTTCTTGTACTTTCAACTAACAGTTTAAATTTTTAGTTGAGTTGGTTCTTATAAAAAAACACTTGTACATGTAGCCAACAAACACATTAATAATGAAAGGAACAAACAAATAAAGAAGAAAACGCTACTCGCCAAAAATGGTCGGTATGTTGGCATATGACTCATAGACTCATAGTCGTACCAGCCTGTACAAACATCGGCAGCAGTTATCTCCCTACAACAACTGACAACAATGTCCTGAGCAAGCTCTCTTATCACTAAGTTCAAAGAGCGCCTGGCGGCTCCTAAACGTATCCAAATCATACCTCAATACATTTTGTGTTTATGTGCCATTTAGCAAGCTCCCCTTAAATCCAAATTAAGATAAATAATGTATCCAAAATCATACCTCAAGTCATAGCAATCTGTCTAATTAGACCGTACTTTAAAGAGAATTAATTGCAACAACTCCATGAAAAGAAATCATATGACATTTTAACAAAATATTTTTCTTTAGTCTCATTTTTGAAGATATACAGAGAATTTTTTACGTACACTTCAATTTTTCAGCTATCCAAATTGTTTGTTTTAAAATATAAATAGCGAGAGAGAGAGTAGAAAAATGTAGTGTATTTGAAGACATATTATACTTTTTTTTTAATTTAAAAAACAGACAAATATAAATGCGATCCAAACTGCGATCCAAACTAGTAAGTCCAAAAAAGGTTACTAATTGATCGGTGAATAATGATGGCCATAGCATACCACTCCTTTTCATGAATTACTTTTGTCTTTTGTGGTGTGGAAGCACCTCAGTCAGAATAAGTAGGTGGGTTGCTCTTTTTTGGAGTAATAATTTTATCTCACAAGGATGAATAGGCCGCAGAGACAGTCGGTGCCTAGGTGAACCACTGGGCCCAGCAAAATGACGTATATAGGTGAACCACAATTGCCAAAAAGCGCTGAATTTGGTCCACATCCAGTAGGTAGAGACCAGAGAGAGTATTCGACTTTTTTCGAGAAAAAATTAAATCGGGCCGGGGGTAATCAGCCCCCTTAACAATGGATGTGCATTCTCCTCTTTTGCTGCTGTTATCACTAGCGGTTGCAGCTATTGATGTCTGCATTTGCTTCAATCTACATTACCCTCCCTCCCTCTCTTTCCTCCCTAAACATCATGACCGTGTTTTCAAGAGCAGCCATCAAACCACTGTCAGGCTTCCTTCTCCCTTGCCTTCTTGGCCACCAGGTAACAGTAGCACCCCCCGTCTCTCTCTCTCTCTCTGTGTTTTTCTGGTCTTTGATCTGTATATGGTGGCACCCTAGTGGGGAATCGAAGCGTGAGTAAGTGTGAAATCTGCATTAGTTTAGTTTGATTAATCACATTATTTGGAATAAATCTTAATCCCATGCATTATTCAGAGGAGAGCTTCCAATCAACATGCACCACCCTAGCTAGACATCCATGTCATGCCTTCTGCATGTGTGCACGCATTCATTTGGGTTTGACGTTTCATATAATTACAGCCAATCTAATTTAATGATGTTGGTGTCTTTAAAAAACTTTGTTATACGTCGTGATCATTTTTTCTGTTTCCCCCCTTTAGGTTTAGGGGCCAAAAAACAAAGAGAAAGGAAAAGATCCAGAGGAATCATTAAATACCCTACGTGAAATCCAAACTTATAAATAGAGGTGGCAATAAAATCTCTACATACTTAAAATTTATAAAATTCATCTCATTTAAAATCTAAATGGGTTATGAAAATGGGTATGTTATGGGTATTGAAAACGGATACAATAGGGATATAGCCTTTAATTACCCGCCCCATACTTGCACGCCACCTGTTTCTGTTTTTATCATAAGATAAAAGATTATTTTGGTTTAATGTTTTTCTGGTTTTAAGTCCAACCCAAATATTTCTAGTAAAAAGTTAGTCAATAATGTATTTAATTCTAAATTTTTAAATAATATATTCCCAAAATATCATAACTTTGCAACCTTATAATGACACAAATTATATATCGTATTTAGATATGGGTTACATATCGGTATTAATTTTTATTCTCTATGTGAGCTCGAATAAAACCCGCAAATCCGTAAAATTCGATGGGTATGGATATGAATTTTATTTTTTAAAACCCAATGGATACGGGCACATATATGGGTACAATTTTTAAAGACGGATATAGATATGAGTATAGCTTAATTCGCCCCGTACTTGCCTCATTATCATCTATCCCTACTTATAAATAGTAATATAATTTTTTTGATCTCTTTTTTACTAAAATGAAGTTATCATTACCCTATAAAAAATAAATTTTTGTATCACGATTTTTTTAATCTATAATTATAAAACTCAAATTCAAGATCTATATTAACTAAAATAAATATTAAATTATTTAAACTAATAGCGATAGAGGAAATGACAAAATGTCACCCTATCCATAGTTACAGCTTTAATAGGTTGTGCCACAGCTAATAATAAAGTGAAGTTAGCATTACCCCATAATAAATAGATTTTTGTATCGCAATTTTTTTAATTTATAATTATAAAATTTAAATTTAAGATCTTACTAACTAAAATAAATATTAAATTACGTAAACTAATTAAAATCGATGGAGGATATGACAAAATGTCACCCCATTCATAATTACAGCTTTAATTGGTCGTGCCACAGCTAATAATCCAGCTAATGTTTGGACCCACAATTTTTAATTGCCGTACTAAAACAATTCGTTCAAGACATAATGCATAGAGCACTCAACATGTAGAAAATGCGATCCCCGTCACAATTGCGATAATAATTACGGGCGGGCAATCACCTTTCGTACACTGACTGACCGCAGTAAACCTTTTGACAATTTCCGGGGCATTTGTCGCACTTTTATTTGTCAAACTAATTTCTACTACATTCTAAGCTAAATGCACATCAGTCCACGAATAATCTCCTGTAAAATTGATGGCCAGTTTTTTAAAATTTCGTATGGCAGTGGGTGACAACAAGATCGTGTAAAAATCCCGCAATTGCTAATGTATAATTTAGAAAAGGAAATATACGATTAGTGTAAGTGCAACTCTCTTTAATTCACCATTTTGTTATGTAACATTTGTAGCAATTTAAATATGCATGCATGCAAATCCGCATTAACGAGATAGAGTTTTAGTTTCATGGTCACTTTAATAACATTGATGACGGTGCTAATCACATTGCCTGTGACCCATATTTTTTTCCTTACTTTTTTTAACGTATAAACTTTTATTAATTGAAATTAAATTAACTATAGACTATAATAGAACTTTTTTATTATAGATTTTCTTCATTTAAAACACTTAAACTTAAAATAATAATAGAAAAAACAAATAATAAATTAAATCACTTGAATTGTGTTAATTGCTACAAGTATACATTAGGAAAATATAAATTGCTAGTAATACGTTTGGACCAAGATGAGAGAGGATATAGTCTCGTCATTTTGTTAGTATATGGTTTGCTTTTGGTGCATAATGAAGGTATAATCCCAGGGGGGAACAGAAGATCCAAAAATATAAGCAAACTAAAGATAGATACAGAGAGACGTTTTGTCGGAGTATATCTCGGAAAACAAGAACTAACCAAACCCCGTTGAATTAAGGTCCCATTACCAACACATAAAGCTTTCTCCCAGTGAATCGAAGGTCATCAATAATGGCTGCCTATTCTCTTGTGTTGTCACTATTGCTAGCAGCTATTCACAATTGCATTGGTCTCCATTCAAATTACTCTCAATATATCTCCTACTCTCAACAACTCCATCTTGTTTCCAAGATCAGTAGCCTCCCCTCTCCTTTGCCTACTTGTCCTCCAGGTAGTAACCCCCCCTATCTCCTCAACATTGTTGCCACTTCCTATAATATATACACTGTTTAATTAGATAGAAATCTCGAGATATAGATATGAATATGGATATGGATATGAATTTAAAATTAGATTGTGCAGATTGCTATTTGCTACCACTTATTGTTAATTATATACTTGTCTTAAATTTGGTTTTATGAGAAGGTGGTGGATTTGCGACCGGGACAATAAATCTTGGAGGGCTAATAGTAGCACAAGTCACAAACTTGAGCAAGGTGTGGACTACTTACGAAGGAGGGCCAGATAATTCAGGGGCAACCTTCTTCGAGCCGACTGGGATACCTGAAGGGTTCTCAGTTCTAGGACACTATGCCCAACCCAACAATCGGGCTCTGTTAGGGTCGGTTCTCGTGGGGAAAGATGCAACTGATGGCTCGAACCCGGCCTTGGTGCGGCCCACTGACTATGCCCTTATTTGGAGTAGCCAATCTTCAAGGGTCAAACAAGACGTCCCTGGCTACATTTGGGCTCCAATCCCACCAAATGGTTATAATGCTGTTGGCCTAATTGTCACGAGGAGACCTGATGAACCTTCTCTTGACAAAGTTCGATGTGTTAGGTCTGATCTCACCACTGCATCAGAGCCTGATGAGTGGATTTGGGGTCAAAACAAAGACGTCGAATCCAATGACTTCAACATCTACAAATCAAGGCCGAATTCAGGAGGAAATCAGGTATATATACGAGCCTTTTCTCTTCAACATTTACATATCTATAACTACTTGAAGTACTTGAATATGGCAATTTGATTAAATGACAGGCATCAGCACTGAGCATTAGTACATTTCTGGTGCAAAACAGTAGCGGAACTCCGAACAGTATCCCTCTCTTAGCTTGCTTGGCGAATGCGAATAGCAGCTCTTCTATGCCCAATTTGGATCAAATCCATAAAATTATCCAAACATATTCCCCTACGATTTACTTTCACCCAGACGAAGATTACCTCCCCTCATCAGTTGATTGGTTCTTCGTGAATGGAGCGCTCCTATACAAGAAAGGCGATGAATCAAATCCAGTTTCGATTAACTCCACTGGCTCCAACCTACCTCAAGGTGGCTCGAACGATGACTCATATTGGCTAGACCTCCCAAGGGACAAGAATGCAGGGGATAACCTCAAGAAAGGCGACCTTGGATCTGCCACTGCATATATCCACATTAAACCCATGCTCGGAGGGACTTACACTGACTTAGCCATATGGCTATTTTACCCTTTCAATGGAGCATCAAGGGCAAAGGTTGCGTCATTTACCGTTCCCCTAGGTAAGCTAGGGGAGCATGTAGGAGATTGGGAGCATGTCACTTTGAGGGTTAGCAACTTTGATGGAATGCTAAAACAGGTCTATTTCGCGCAACATAGTGGTGGGCAATGGGTGCAAGCCTCTGATCTTGAGTTCCAAGAGGGTAACAAAGTTGTTGCGTATTCCTCTTTGCATGGCCATGCTTCTTACCCTCGATCAGGGCTAGTCTTACAGGGCGGAGATTTTATTGGAGTCAGAAATGATGCGACCAAAAGCGATAAATTTTTGGACACTGCAAAGAGTTACACAATTATCTCAGCAGATTATTTAGGGTCCAATATCGTAACTGAGCCACCTTGGCTGAATTATGCAAGGAAGTGGGGTCCTAAGGTTACCTATGACATTGATAATGAGATTAATGATGTTGCTAAAAACTTACCTAAGATACTCAGGTCGGCTTTCGGCAAGTTTGTCAGGAGTTTGCCCCAAGAGCTGTTGGGGGAAGATGGGCCTATTGGGCCTAAAATGAAGAGCAATTGGGATGGAGATGAGGAATGATCTTATGCTTCACATCATCTGCCTTCAATGGAAATTAATTAATATGTTAAAGCAGGAAAATAATAACATTCTTTGGCAGTTGAATTTGCTTGATGTCCTTAGAGACAGGATATGTGTAGAATTCATCTCAAGTGGCTTTGATATGTTTGTGCGCACCAAAAGAGCTTTAGGGGAAAAAGTCCCAGTGATTTTCCCTTGTCTTTTTTTAGTTTAATCTGTATTCAAGTAATTAAATTGTACATATGACTTTTGCTGAAGTCATTTACATGTGTATAACTTCTGAATTTTCAATCCTATGTCATTTGTTGATTGCATATTATTTTAAGAAACTCAATTGTATTAGGTTTTTAAAAACATAGGGTTGGTAAACATTCGGGTCCAGCTCAATTCGAGTTTGGACAAAAATTTCACATCCGAACTCTGTCCAGATTATAAATATTATGCTTTGGTCAGTCCGGACTTGAACCGAAACCCGAATGTCTGATGTCTGGATCCTGTTGCTAGAATATCTAAATTTGTGAATGATTTTTGGACATTCTGACTGAAATTTTGTGTAACTAAACCCGCACCCGGTTTTTTTGCTGTCCAATCTCAATTGTCCGAAGTTGTTTTAATGAAATTTCTAGAGAATTTGAAATGAAATTACACATAAATCTAGTTGTCCGAATTTGTCCAAATCGGATCGTCTGATTGTCCGAATTGGTACGAACGTGAATGGTTCAAAAATTCGAACAACCTGAACTCAAATGCCCAAACTCAAATTCGACCCCAATTTAAAATCCAAACAAAAACAATTGTACGAATTTAATACAAAAATTTTATAACCATGTGCTTGATTTTGTGTAGATCGAACAAATTTGGATAATTAAGTTGGACGGATTTTTACCAACCCTCCTTAAACATGACTTTAGTTGCCTAACATGAATCCAAAAACTAATGTGAAACAAGATAGAGGGACATAAAAAGTCACTGCTTTTCAAATAACTTTTATACGATGGATAATACTCCACACATTCGAAGGAAAGAAGTCAGAAAAGTGGATTAAAGTTAATCAAACATATTAAAACCAAGACCATTACATTTAAAGATACTAAAATTATTAACAATTCTTGTCAACGGATTGAGTCATATAATTTATTTTTTGAAGGGTCTTAATGAAATACAGACTTTTACAAGTAAAAAAATTAAAATTAAAGAATCTTAGATTTCTTATCATTCTAGAATATTACTTCTATAGGTTACTCCTCTTGGTGGTAAGCCATAAGCGGCAATACATAAATAGGATAAACAACGGTCAAAAGTGTAAATGGCGCTAATAAGAGCAGGGTGGCAAACTTAGATAGGGAGCGAAGAAAGAAATCCCAACGCTTGAGAACAGAGCCTTCAGTTTTCAATCCAAACTATGAGCAGCATTACCCAGTTTGTATCTCCTTTCATTTCGCAACCCCTCAAAACCCCTAAAACCCTAACGCTAATTTTCCATCCCCAATTTTCCGTATGCCATAATCCTCGAATTAGCCCCATCACAATGCAAGCCCAGAACAAACCCCCTCGTAGAAACCCTAGAAAATCGTCGTATGGAACTTCTAGGAGATCAATTCTTAAGAAATCATTCACCCAAGAACAAGTAGTATTTACAACTCCAGTCTCCGATGACCCAGAAGTCGCGATAATTGGTGGAGGAATGGCGGGCCTTTTATGTGCTCTCTACTTGGATAAGAGAGGTGTTCGGTCCACCGTTTTCGATACGGTTGGTTAGTTTTTCACTGTCCCATGTTAGCTTTTAGTTCTGCATTCAATCCAAGTTTGCATTTTTCTTGAAATATGGGGTTAGGCTGTTATATGGTTTGCTTGGGAGTTGAACATTTTATCTTTATTTTCTCTCTTAAGGGATATGAAATCTTAGAAATTAGCTGATTGTAATATTTCCTGATAATATTAGATTTTTCAATCTATTATAAATTAGAGCTTCCCTTTGGAGATTTTTTTTTTTTTTAAAGAAAAAAAATTGGTGTGGTAAGGTGGTTTGCATTCTTGGGAAATAATCTGTTGAGTATTGAGTGTATTTCGTTGTCTTTGCTTCTGTAGGGGACGCATGGTTTGGGAGGGAGGATGGGAACGAGATACATTGAACCTCAAGGCTTTATTTTCGATCATGCTGCTCAGTTCTTCACAATTGGTGACCCAGTGTTTGCTAATCTAGTCAATGGATGGATTGAAAAAGGGCTGGTAAAGCAATGGCAGGGTACAGTTGGAGAGCTAGAAGCTGGCGGTCGGTTTGCTCCACTACCCGACTTGCCAGCACGGTATATAGCTGTCAAGGGAATGCGCTCTTTGGCTGACTCAATATTGTCAGAGGTGATTGTTCTTCCTCTGCTAAAGAAAATCTGCTTTGTATTCACTTCGCTGAAGTTCTATTTCCTTAACAGAACGGCTTCAGTAAGCTTAGTTTTTGATATTCTGCAGACACATATGGTTAAAGTTGTTAGGCCCTGCTGGATCAGTACACTTGAACCATTCAATGGGGTGTGGCATCTGAGTGAGAATGGGAACCCCTGTGGGAAGTTTGATGCTATTATTGTTGCACATAATGGTACTTTGCATATCACTTAATTTCTTTATCGTCTATAAATGTTACAAGTTGAGTAAAATCCATTAAATTTTCATCATGAACTCATCTGAGGTTTCTACAATTTTTACTGAAGAAATCAATGCACACACGTATGCCACTCCAAAAGGGATGGCCTTGTGGTACTTGAAACCCTTCATTAAGGGAGCATGGGTTCAAATCCCACAAGAGGAAAGGGATAATTTCCCTCCCCTTAAAGGCTAAACCGTGTCGCCCCACCCCTGCTTTTGCCTCCTCTAGCCTCTCCCATAGTCCCATGTGTTATCCACAAAGATGGCCGCCCTAGTTGGACTACCCCTCCCCCCCCCCCCCCCCCACCCCCAAAAAGGAAAGCATGCTACTCCTTGCTGATATCAAGTATGTCACATTTGGGATATGTGTTTTGCTTAGTTGATTTTGTGGCAGCTGAATTTGAATGCCATTTGCAGGTTCACATCTTCTAAGTCTGAGTTGTTTTAAGAGAAATTTTCTTAGACATTATGGTTGTCCAGAAGATTGAACAAGAATCAATTTGGACACGTATATTAGTACTCATTATTTTATATGTGGAAATTGCAATTTCAAACTAATCTTTCAAATATATTTCAATAATTAAAAGGTTGTCCACTTATCAAATCGTTAAACATTAAAGATCCATTAAAAAAATAATGAACGAAGAAGGAAAAAGACCATTTATTCCAAATTTTTCACCCCTGCTGCTTTAGAGTTTGCACAAGGGTCCGACACGTATCCCATGTCCTATCCGTGGAGTGTCGTGTCTGGCACGGGTATGCCGGGGCTAAATGGAGAGTCCGGGTATCATAGTAAGCGAGGCATGTGCAATGTTTCCAAACAGTGAAAATAGTGACTACAATGGTGTTTGAGGGCACCTAGCCATTTAGGCAAAGACCTCGTTTGGTAGTGGTCACCTAATGGTCCTAAGCATTTTCCTGTGAACTATTTAGCCATTAATTAGTCACTAGAGACTTTGTTCTGGGTTCTAGAGAGTAAGGAAATTTCAGTGCAATGGCCATACTTAAGCTGTCCAACTATACATCCTTCGATAGCACAGTAAATCTTTACGGAGGCTAATGCAGTTACTTTTTCTTTGATAGAGTATTCTGGTTTTGTGTGACTTATCCAGATATGGTGGAGTATCCTGGTTGTTGTTGACCTGGGTGGAATCTTGGTTTTGTGTGATACCTATATATAGTGGGTTGGGATATCTTCTTTTCTTTTTCCAGGTTTTTTTGTTTTTGGGGGGGGGGGGGGGGGGGGTAGGGAGCATGCATCCCATTCATGCATGCATTAGAAGGAATTGTTGGCAGGTTTGAGTTAGTGTCATCCTCTTTATCTCTTGGGGATGCTTTTTATCGGGCAGGAGGAAAAACGATACATCTAGCAACAAGTTCACATCCTAAGAAATCCCAAATGATGGGGATCTTTTCTCAGTGGCTTAAATTTGCGCTTTCTTCTGAATATGAAGCTCGAGATTGTAAATTTACTACACCATTTCGTTTGGGGTTTAACAAAAATTTTGGGATAAGCAACAGTGTGGTATTGGGGTAGAAGATGGCATGAGTCCTCCTGAGGCAATCTTGTTATCACCACCCACGACCCAAGGGAAGACAAAAGAGGAACTGGAATGAGATGGGAAGCAAATTAGTTCAGATTCAAGAAGCTTACAGAAGGGATGCCTGGAGGAGAGTAACTACGAACCAAAGCATTATTCTTGTTAATTATTTTTCCGTAAGCTGTTCGACAATCTCATAATCAATTTTAGCCATTTCACATTTTTCAATTGTTCCTGTTGACTGTTGTACAACTGCAGACACTCCTTTACAAAGGAAACCATAATCATAATAAAACAGTAAAATCTACTTTCTAGGGTCATTTCAGAATGTTGTGGTGGTGTTATTTTAAAAAGAAAGATTTCTGAAAATTGTTCCACACTCTGTCTGAGAGTCTAAGGTGGAACACCTTAATTAGTTTGGCATATTGAGACCTGACATGTCCACCTTCTGGAAAGTTAGGGAATTCATAAAAGATAAACTTGTCCTCAGCATTGTGTAATCCAAACAAATGTCTCATGAAAATATCTGCTTCATGTTCTGAGGTAGTAGTCACGTGATGAAAAGAGCCTCACTGCATTCCACTGGTAAGGTAACTATGACTTCAGATTGGCTGGTTTGATAGTGTAGGCCACTGGGTTCCTATTATGGAGTTTCTTTTGAATGTTTTTTGTTCATTTTTGTTTCAATTTATTATCTCTTTATGTAATAACATCAATGGGATCATGTCACTTTTCTATTTCTGCGCCAGGAAAATGTGCAAATCGCTTACTCGCTTCATCAGGCTTGCCTCTTATTGCAAGGCAAATGAAGGTATGTGGTGAAGCTTCCATGGTTATTGTGGTGCTAGTTTTGTGGCAAATGTTGTTGTCAGTTGTTCCTTTTTCTGAGTCACTTGTTCAAGATTTCAAGTTTATAGGTGATGTTGCATCACAAATTTATGCAGAGGTTAGAACTAAGTTCGATGTGGGCTCTTCTTGCGGCATTTGAAGATCCTCTTCCTTTGGCATTTCCCTTCGATGGAGCATTTGTCAAAGGAATTGATGCTCTCTCATGGATGGCAAACAACTCTGCAAAACTGCTGCCCACCCAAAGTGGTCCTCAATGCTGGACCTTCTTCAGTACAGCGCCTTTTGGCAAGCGGCACAAGGTCCCACAGGTAGGCTGCAAATGCACATGTGGATCAACTTGACTTTGTGGAAATCAGAAAGCATATTCTAAGTTTATGTTCTGAGCGTTGCATTTTGTTGCAGAGTTTATGGTTGATAGACCAACCAATTAGGACCACTGAAGGGATTTTCATAAGCACACTGCTTTCTCTTTCTCGCCTCTCTTCCTGCCCATATAAAATCGCCGTGCTTACCCTTTTATTCAATTCTTTTCTTTGCTTAAGAGGATTCCCAGTTTAAGTCCCTCGTATTGGTGAAAGCATAGATGACCAAGCCTTACCTGTTGAAAGCAAGTACACCTGTAATCTTTCTGTTTTTCCCCATGACCATTACAATCTTATGCCAGCAAAGCTGTTAACTCACTGAGGCATTTAGATGCGGGTGTAATGATCAAAGCCCTTACATAATTTTCCAGAATATTTTGCTTTGTATAACGCTTATGAGGTGTTGGTCACTGTTGCTGGACTGTCTAACTTAAGCTTCCATATTTGTAAGGACAGTTCTCAAATTTTGCTTGCTTGCTTGCTTGTTGGTTGTGAGAGTAGCAGGCTAGCAGCACCCAATTTGACGTATACAGATTGCCACTTGAATGGAATGCCTGCGAAATATCCTTCTTGTTTAAGAGCAATATGTAAATGGGAGTCTTGTTTATGATGATCTGGAAAAGTTGGTAGCGTGCTATCATTAATTTAAAAAAAGTCAGTGCCATTGCTGGGATATCTAAGTTAGCAATGGCGGAATCCTGTTCAAAATGATGGTTCTTATATTTGACCCTTTGTCTTCATGTAGCTGAATGCTTTTTTGAACTAAAATATGCTTGCAGGAAAATATTCCTCGTGCCACAGCAGAGAAGGTGACCATGCTTATGCTGGAGGGAGTTGAGTCTGCCTTAGGGCTGTCAAAAAGTTCACTTGAGAATCCTATCTACACAAGGGTGCAGTTGTGGTAAGAGCATGCCGTCTTTGATTGATAAATGCCCAAGTCATGTTATGCCATTGAAGGAAACACATGCACAACGTGAGTATTTGGTGGATACCTTTAGGCTGAAAACTTCTATGTTACAAACTTTTTCCTTTCTGGGTATCTTGGGAAATAGCCTCTCTGCTTACAGGGTTAAGGATTTTACCTTTGGAGTGGATCTCCTAAATACTGGTTTGGAGGGAACCACATTGGTTTGTGGTGGTGTAGTACCCATAGGGTAAAAACATGCAGGATCATGTTGCTTCTTTATTTTGTTTGTCTGTTCAAAAGATAGTATATTGGTTGTATTTGATAGGACATTGTTACCGCTGAGTTGATTAGAGCAATACAATGAGAAACAAAAACGGAGAAGAAAACAACATGCGAAAGAAACGGAGCATTTGCGTCCTCCTTTCTTACATGAAACGAAATCATCCCCCACCCCCACAAAAAAAGGTAGAAATTGCACACACACACACACACGAAACGAGAGACATGGTGAGAGAGAGAGTGCACACACTCAGAGGAGGGGGGGGGAGAGGAAATACCCTTGCACAAGTGGTGGATTACTCACCTTCCAAATGGAAGGTCAAGGATCAAACCCCACCACTTGCAAGGATAAACTTACCCCTCCCCCTTGCAAGGCAGAAAGCTTACCCTTCATTAAAAAATAAAAGAGAGAGAGAGAGAGAGAGAGAGAGAGAGAGAGAGAGAGAGAGAGAGAGAGAGAGAGGCAACTAAGTCATTGTGTTCTACAAACATATGTGCTCTTTGACATTTTGTGAGGAATTCTAATGGATGACTATGACAAGGGAAGAATGGAGAAATAAGACATAGTAATGCCTCTGCCAGTGATATTTAAATTAATGGGAAAAAAAAAATGACAAAGAAACTCACATCCATGCAATAATGTACTATGTATGATGCTGAATAATGCTGATGTCCTTTAATCTCATCTTTTTGCTACCATGATTGAGACTTGTGTTTTAAAAAGCGTGCCAGAGGCTCACAAAAGCCCGAAGCCCAACCTATTACGCCTTGCAAGGGCTTAGGCCAAGCTCATTCTTTAAGCTCTTGGAGCCGGAAGCCCATGCTACTCAACCCGAAATTTCGGGTACCCGAACTAAAATATTTGAAAATTTCGGTTCACATACGCGAACCGATTTGTTTTTTGTTTTTGGTTATTGGTTCGGATACGGTTCGGATGTTTTGAGGATTTGGTACCCGAAAACCCGGAACTTTGTTTAATTTTTTATTTTTTTAAAAACCTTTTTATTTTAATTTTCCCTTCCCTAAAGATTTTGTAAGTGAAATACCTCCAAGCTCCAAGAAGACAAGTACTTTGGCTTTGTTGCATTGTTTTATTTAGATGTCTGGGTCTTCTATGAGACTTTTTGAGTCTTGGGACTCTAGACAGTGGGTTGGGCATGAATGCTATGTTAATAAGCTTATGCCTTAAGGAGGTGTGGAGATTCTTGAAATGTGAACTGTAGTAATGTACTTTTTGATATTGCCGTATTGTGTGATAATATCAAGTGTTAGTTGATGATATGACAATGTTTTATAGCATAAATAGTAGTAGTTATGGATATAACAAAATAATTAGGCGTAATAGGGGAAAAAAACTTTTAAAAATTGGGTTTTCGGGTAATCGAAAACTCCGAACCGAAATTTTCGAGTACCCGATTATTTCAGTTCGGATACGGTTCACCATTCTACCTGTCCGAAATTTCGGATACCCGAACCTAAACGTCTTTTCGTTTGGGTACCCGAATCATGTACACCCCTACATATTTTTCTGACGGCCGATCTATGTCGTTCGTCTTGTCCCATGCTTTTCTGATGGCCGATCTACACTGGTCTCTCCCTGTCTAGAGATGGGAAATATGGTGCCGCAAATAATATGGAAAGAAGGATTAAAGAATATACTTTTCTTGGTTTTTTCCCTATCTTAGTATACTGTCAAATATTGTTTCCTTCCGCTTTTTTTCTTTCCTTTCTAAAATGCCTGCAGAATTGATGAACCCAATATAAGATACTACAGTATAATCCGTTGTGATGTCTAATCACTTGTTTAATACTATCATCTAACTTATTTGTTAAAAATGTGGTTTGGAAATGATTTTCAAGCATTTTTGATTAAAAGTACACCTTGTCTCCAAAAGGCCCCTGCCTTCTCCTCAAAGCCCACTCCCCAGGCCCAGGACTCTTTGTGCTTTTGTGCGCCTAGAGCTTTTTTAATGAAGGTCGAGACTGATCACTGAAGTTAACCATTTCTATTGACACTCTCTGATGTGATCTGGGATTGTGAAGGGGTTTTGCAGCTTTGCACAGCTGGTAGCTTTTAGTGTCTTTCAGTGAACTAGCATGCACTATTGTGTCCAAGCTAAAAATGAAATGTGGAAAGAAGTTTTGTTTGAGCAATGCAATCACTGGTCATTAGTACCAAGTAAAGCTGGTGTCAGATAGGGCAAGCTTCATCTTGTTCTTTTCCTTGGTAGGAACTAAGAACAGGGACAGTAATTAACTGGGACTTCCCATTGGTTTTTGTTACATATGCAGGGGTGCAGCTCTTCCAATGAATAGTCCAGGGGTCCCTTGTATCTTTGATCCACAAGGAAGGGCTGGTATATGTGGTGATTGGCTTCTGGGCTCCAGTCTAGAGGCAGCTGCTCTCAGTGGGATGGCAATGGCTAATCATGTAAGCATGGATATACTACCCACAATCCCCCCCCCTCCTTCTTGATGGCTAATCAAACGTTATGCTATGTGACTCCCATGGGATGTCACCCATGTACAAAAGGAGCAATTGTAACGATCATCTTCCCCTCTAGCTCTCATGTACGAGCACACAATCCAATACGTAATGTTAATTGCATCAGAAAATAAATAAAACTGAATTTGTATCGGCAAAGAATTAAATTTGATGTCCAAAAAATACATTTAAGTTTCAATTAAAATTAATATCCGAAAGCAATTGAAATCAAATCCAAAAATATATAAAATTACAAAATGCTAATGAGCTTTTCGTGGAACTCTCATGGAACAAAATGAAGTTTTAAATTCTAATAGTAAGTTTGGTTTGAGTTCTAAACTTGCCATTTGTTTGTCGTTCATTGAGGCATCATGTAGGGTCTATGCTAAAGAACTGAAATTGAGGGAGTCCCATTATATTGGCTTTTAGCCGTTTATGCGTAGTGTACTACGAGAGGGGTGACAAGTAGCATTTGGGCAACCTTTTAATAGAGGAGGTGTACTGTGGAGTTCAATTCCCACTAGCAGCAACTGGCCAGGGAGGTTCCTGCCCCCCCCCCCCCCGGCACTCTTTCCCCCTCCCCTGCCAAGGCGTTCCTTGCAAGGATGTCAGCCGGGTGATGGTTCCCTAGATCGCCATATTACTACACCAAAGAAGAACATATGTGTAGTATGCATGGGATTTTTTTTTTTTTAAAAAAAAAAAAAATCTCTTTTATGAAGTCACTATCCAAAGTACATTTATCTTGGATGTGGAAACCGTGAGAGTCTGTTGTGTTTGACATTCAGGTGATTGAAACCTCATTTATGCTGGCATGAATGTCATTTTTCCATCTTAGAAAAATTGCAGCAGTGACATGTGATATTGGGAATTGGAATTGCAGACAGCAGATTATCTTCAAAGTGGTGGAGCTCATCCTGATGAATTTGCTGTTGGATTGCACAACGAATTCCAGCAGATACAGGGACATGACATTGGACAGTTCCCTGGATTGGAGCTCGAAAAAGGGGTGAAGGTTTGATTGCACATCATAGTTTCTAAGGCTAATAATGTGGAGAATGGAAATCTTGGAATTAATGGCGTATTCGCTGATGCATATGTTTTTCATCTTTTGGTGAAATATTGAGATTAGGTGACGGTAGAGCTTGTGCAAACATAGAACGCATGAACTTGGTCTAGAAGGATGAGTCTGATATCATACAAGATTCTGCAGGGAGGAAGCAAATACAAGAACTTCAAAAGATGCAGTTCCTCAAAGGTTTGTTGTATACAATAGTCCAATCTTATATTAGGAATATGAACCATATTAGAGCTGCTAGTGCAAGAAAGCTTCTTATGACACGTTAATGCTTGTAATTCTATTCCGCAAATACTACACCTCAAGAAGTTTTGACTGTTGAGCTGAATTGCCTATGATATTCTAATCTTTGTAAGTATTCTTTTGTCTTTAATTGCCAAGACCTCTCATCTGGTAAATGGGGAGCTTTGATTTCAAACTTTCCCAAGTAATTGCCTGTTATAGACTTGCAGATATTATTTAGCCTATTTTCTCATGTTGCCCTGGTTTCTAAGCATGTAGTTGAATTACATGCTACTTTAAACTACTCAATATGAGCCCTGCCTGCAACTTGGGGGCGGTGAGATCTAGATGTTTGCAATCCTTCCTTGAGAAACTAGGATTGTTTACCAGAAACTATTTGGAAAGATATTTGCATTCTATTCACAACCTGGCTTCTTTCTGTCAGTGGGATCGTGGAAGTTGCAGCAGAGTGTCGCTTAATTTCTATTAGTTCATTGCTTTGACTTCTAAGCAACTACTGGTCAGTACACTCTTAGTTACAGTATAAGTTTAGATAAAATAATGCGCAAAAGGTTTATAAACGTCACAGAAAGGGTTTCATAAAGAATAGGTTGTTGACTTAATGGTGCATTTGGCCAGTCGTTTTGGCTCATCTTGTGGGCATCCCCAGTTCACTCAAACAATGCATCGTTGCGTTACTCACTGTTCTTACTTTCATTGATAATTGCATCTACAATGACAGCCTTGATTTATAACTCTTATGTAACTATGTGGATGATGGGTTCTGGTTCTGGACACTCTGATGATGATGCGTTCCGTGACTCATAGTACCATTGTCTGCCTTACGGTCCTGCAGGTGCGGAGACCAATCGTTGGGACTTGGGTGGCATAAAAATATGGTAATCTTCTCAACTGTGATTTGATAGATTCATGAAGTTGGAACATGACGGCTGAGGACCCATTTTACACCTTCACATATCAGGTTACTTGGTTGTACTAGTGTATTCAACGGTTGATGAAGTGAATGGAAGTTGAATTTTCTCTTGCAACTGCATGTTTCCAGTTTATCAAAATTTATATTATGCATCATCGATTATACCTATTTTGAACACCCAGTGCCCCCCCCCCCCCCAAAAAAAAAAAGCGAAAATAATAACAGACTCTGCATAGATTATGAAATGGTGACAAGATCAGTAAATATGTTTTTTTTGAGGGGGGGCCTTGGGGGCTAAGTTATCTGACGAGATCAGTATGCGAACAATGCTTGCGGCTAAAAATTACATAAACTTTTTTTTTCCTTGCCTGTTTGCATTTTTCACTTTGTTCATGAGATAAATGTCTTTGAGGTTGAAGTAGATAATTGTAAGAAATTATAGTGTTAATTATACTGCATTTCAAAAGAGTTGCACCTTTGAGCAAAGATGCTAGGGTGTGGATTACGCCAGAAGGAAATTACTCTGCGCTTCTCTTCTGGGGCTTTTTTTGTTTGGGGGGGGGGGGGGG